>PVLD010009964.1:0-73575 GCA_004027595.1 Dinomys branickii | reverse complement strand
AAAAGAGGATAGCCGCTTCCAAAGAAGAGCCCTGAAAGGAGCCAGCGATTATGAGAAGCGACCAGAACCCCACAGAACCTTCCACACAATAAAACGCGGCGCCGCACACTTCCGCAGTGCCAACGATTAACGTGACCCCGTAAGCGAGCGTAATTTCCCCAACACTCCCTCACTCCCCTCAATACGAGGGACAATGGGTGGTACGGACTCAAGCAAAAGACGCTCGGGGTGACGGCCAATTGCTTCCCCTCTCAGTTTCTCCATTCACTTCCGGCCCTTCACACTTGGGATCACTTCCGGTCCCTTCCTCTCACTCTTCCGACAGAAGGTCGTTAACCTGCGGCAATTCGAGTTTTCGGTTCCCGTGAGGTTTGGCCTGGTTGGAAGCTGAGAAGCCAACGGGACTAGGGCTGCGCGGGCGAAGAGCGGCGCCCACACTGGCACCATGGTGAGTGGGTGCTAGATGATGCTGGGTGCCCGGTGGATGTGGGAGGGCGGGCTGTGGGCCTCGGGGTTTTCGGCGCCGCCGCGGGCTCCAGACTTCTTAGTGTCACCTGGGGCACCTGTTCCCCTCGTTGGCTGGGAAACAGAAGAAACACGGCGACCGCGGGAGCCTCCTGGCCGCCTCGGACCGCGTTTTAGTCCCTGGAAACTCTTTAGTTAATCACAAGGGAAAGTGAGGCACGGAGCTCAAGGACCCGCTCCCACTCACAGTGGAACACGATGGCTCGTTGTTGGGGGCCAGTCAGAGACACGATGTGGCCTGAATGGGTGTGATCTTGGTCTGCGTGGCTTGTTGGCTTCATCCGTTCACGATGTGTAAATAGGAGGACGCTGTGCAGTCAGCACTGAGAGGGAGGCTTGGCTACTGTGCATCTCACCAAGTGAGAGCCCCATTAAAAGCCCACGAGAGGACTTAGGACAGGGACCCGTAAGGTTTGGAGAGGCCTCTAAGGTAATCAGTGCTGGCTGAGACCCTCATAGCCTCTTCTACAACAGTAGAACCGTTTGGTATTCACCTGTATGCCTACTCAAGCTGTAGTGGTGGAACGTACACAGGCACATACATGACCATGTAAGTATGAGTAGTGTACACCCCTAAAATAGCCAGGTGCCATGTTACACACCTGTGATCTCAGCTACTCAGGAGGCTGACCCAGAAGGATCACAGGTTTGAGCCTAGCCTGGGCAATGTATTGAGACCCTGCCTGACTCAAAAAAATAAATAAGTAAAGGCTGAGGATGCAGCTCAGTAGTAGTGCACCCCGGGTTCAATTCCTAGCGCTGAAAAATAAGTTATCCATATGTATATAAAATGCCCATATTCACTTCTATAGGGAGCGGTACTTGCCTGGGGTACTAAACCATACCAAATGGATGAAAAGTCAGGAGTATACCAGTCTTGTGTACACACCAGGCCACAAACCAATAGGTATTTATTTTTTAGCAAAAAGGCTTTTTTTTTTTTGGTCTTTTTGAGACAGGGTCTCACTTGCTATGCATTTCAGGCTGGCCTTGAGCTCACTTTGTAGCCTAGGCTGGCCTTGAACTCACAACGATCCTTCTGCCTCAGCTTCCCGAGTGCTGGGATTACAGGTGTGTGCCACCACACCAGGCTGCACCATTTATTTTTGAATTTGATTTATTTATTGGTGTGGTGAGCATTGAACCCAGAGCTTCATGCATGCTAGGCAAATGCTACCTTAATTGAGTACACCACCAGCTCACCAGTACATATTTCTATTAACATAAAGACAAAAAATAAACAGTCACATGATTCCATAGTACGATGAAAGAAGTGTTGGAAGCATCCAGCTTGTGACTGTATCTTTAAAAAAAATTTTCATTAAACAGTAAATGTAAAAAAAGAAACAAAAAACCAGTAAATGTAAAAAAATAAAAAGGGGGCTGGAGATATAGCTCAGTGGAATAAGCACCTGCTTGGCAAATGCAAGGTCCTGAGTTCAATGCCCGGTACTACAAAAAAAAAAAAAGTTAAAAACAAAAAGGATATTTTAACCATGCATATTTTTCTTTCCCTTCCAGGCCCGAAATGCAGAGAAGGCCATGTAAGTATCTCATTTTGGCTGAATGTTCTTTTGTAACTTAACCACCACAGGGGTCTGGGGTCTTTTTGGTCCAGGAGCCGTTTGAGAAGCCATTTCTTTCTCTGCTTGTGTAAAATAGCACCCCCATATCTGGCCATTTCTTTTTCCCCATTAGGGTTTTCTGAGAAGTTCCAGAGCTTATCCTGGTAAAATGTTTGTTCGCCTGTGAATGGTGTGGGAGGCACAGCTAGGGCATTCCATGGAACTAATCTTTTACTATCTGAATGTATTACTCATCACAATAGTCTGATCAGTTGAGTTTCCCAAAATCCTCACATGCAACATAATAGATATTTGGGTGTTCAGGAACACAAATGGCTGGCTGAGGGAGGCTGAGGGAGGAATGAATTAGTGAGTTCCTGTCCCCCAAATTAAAATTGCGTGGGGATGTAGCTCAGGGTGAAGAGCCCAGGTTCAGCCCCCAGTATCACAAAAGGAGGAGGGAGAGGGGAAGGGGAAGGCAGAAGAAGAGAAATTTTGACAGGGTGTGGAAGCCCCTGCCTGTGATTCCAGCTACTAGGGTGGCTGAAGCAGGATGAGGAGTTTAAAACCAGCCTGGGCAGTTTAGACTCTATGTCCAAAAAAAGGATTGGGAAGTAACTCACTCATGGAACACTTGATTAGCTTGTCTGAGGCATTGTGTTCAATCCCCAATACTACTCAAAACAGCCAACCAACCCACAAATGGCTTTGGAGGCCCTGCTCCCTGCGACATGGCAATCCTAAGGCACTCTGTGGTTTCAGTTTCTTGATTGCTGTTCTTGTGAATGACATTGCATGTGCTCATGAGCAACTCTGCCCCTTCTAGGAACTTGGGCAGTCAGAAGTCTGAGTGGGCTCTAATGATGTCTCTTGTGTCCCTGGCAGGACAGCGTTGGCGAGGTTTCGCCAAGCTCAGCTGGAAGAGGGAAAAGTGAAGGTGGGTGTAAATCTTCCTGATGGGCTGTCAAGTGTCCAGAACAAGTACAGCAGAATCCCTGCTTGGACAGACTCAGAGCCCTGCAGCTGCCTGTCTGCCCTTGTTCACATCCAAGTTGAATTTCTGAGGTTCTTCTGGGTAGCTGGGACAGTGGCCTCACTTGGTTGCTTATGTTTCCATTTTTTCCCTAAAATGATGACTGAGTCCCCTTAACATGCCAGCTCTGTCTAATATGGAATAACAGGAAGTGGAGTGTAGAGGCAGCTGTGTCTCGACACCAGTGCAGAATCTCAACTCAAGGGGACCCAGCCAGTTAAGGCTGATAGATACTAGGCTCTGAGTTTCTTTTTTTTAATTTTATACACACGTGTATACATCTGCATGCATGCACGTGTGCACGTGCGCGCACACACACACACACTTATGCATGTATGTTTGGCTTAAATACTGATAGCTGTCCTTTTTCAAGGTAGTGTACATAAGCCATGATCTCTCCATTACTGGGCATTTCTGCTGTTTCTGGTCTCTCATGGTACTATGCCTGGTTTTTGTCTGTAGTTCTTTCCTAAGGAGAAACTGGAGTGAGGCTGAAGGACCAAGGAGGAGAGCCTGGCACTGAAATTTCAAGTGTGCTGAGAGTGGAAGAGCCACTGGCCTTAGGCCTGGATCTACTGTGTGTGTCACATGAGCTGTAGCTAGTCCAGTGACTGTGTGTGCTCTTTTCCTTCCCCTTAGGAAAGAAGACCCTTCCTGGCTTCAGAATGTACAGAGCTGCCCAAAGCCGAGAAGTGGAGACGACAGGTGACTTCTGGTTGAATCCCCATAGAAGTAACAAGTCCCTGGTTGCTTCTTTTGTTTAATCTAAATGACTCTTTTTTTGGGGGGGCAGGTTCTTTCTGAGACAGAGTCTCGCTCTGCAGTTCAGGCTGGCCTTGAGCTCATTTTGTAGCTCTGGCTGGTCTCAAACTTGCAACAATCCTCTGCCTCGGCCTCCTGAATGCTGGGATTACAGGTGTGCGCCACTACTCCCGGCTTTCTAAATGACTCTTAAACCAGAATTCTAAATAGTTTTAATGATTAGTTTTGAAGTTTATTTTTTAAATGAATTTTATTTGTTCTTTTGTGGTACCAGAATATTAGTTTTGAAGTTTAGCTTGCCTGTGCTTTCAGGTATTTCAAAAGTCATGGAAATGTACTGTCTTTTATTTCACAGATCATTGGAGAGATTTCAAAAAAAGTGGCTCAAATTCAGAATGGTAAGCTGGCTTTCATCACATTTGATTTGTTTTGTGCTTTTGAGACGGGATTTCCCTTACTATGTAGCTCAGGTAGACCTTCAGCTAAGTAGCCTAGGCTGGCCTCAAACTCATGGCAGACCTCCTGCCTCAGCCTCCCCAGTGTTAGGATCACACACATGCGCCACCATGCCTTGGTAATTAACTTTCTTTTTAGAGGACTTGGTTTTGAAATTCACAGTTAGACTTAGTAACTTGAATCTTCTCGCAGAGATCTATTGATCACTATCTATTGAGCAAATAGGAAATCAGCAAGACACATTAGATGTGAACAGTACTGTCCCTCATGACCTGGTTGACATTTCTAGAATGTAGTACCTAACAACATTCTACATGGCAGGAATACTCTTCGTTTTTTAAGAGCACATGTAGTTGGGTATGGGTACACGCCTGTGATCCCAGCTTCTTGAGAGGTGAGGCAGGAGCAGTACAAATTGAAGGCCAGCCTGAGAAATAGTAAGACCCTGTCACTAATAGAAAGAGTTGGAAGTATAGCTGAGTGATAGAGTACCCGTGGGTTCAACCCTTAGCAGACACCTCTCACCCCCCAAAAAATGCAACATATGCATCACTTACGAAGTAAAACATATTCTGGGCTAGAACACATGTTGGCAATTTTTCTGGGGCGGGAGGATATAGAGTCTTGCAATATAGTCCAGGCTGGCCTTGAACTAACTATGTAGCCCAAACTGATCTTGAACTCTCAGTGATCCTCCCACCTCAGCCTTCTGAGCGCAAGGATTGCAGCTCTGTACCACCATACCCAGCAAGCAAATTTAATTAAAATCATACAAATTATTTTCTTTGTTTTTTTTAACAATAGAAAGGTACTGAGAAAATAAGAATTCCAGATGTTGCCAGGTGTAGTGGCTCAACCCTGTAATCCCAGCTCTTGGGAGGTTGAGGCAGCAGGATCACTGTGTGTTCAAGGCCAGCCTAAACTACTCAACCCTGGCTCAGAAAAAAAAAATTTCCAGATGTTGAGCCTTATGTATATGGTCAGTTGACTTTTGACAAAGGTCTAAAGTAATTCAGTAGAGGAAGAGGACAGTAATAAACTTTATCTTTATCTTTTTTTTTTTTTTTTTTTTTTTTGTCTTTTTTGAGACAGGGTCTCAACTATGCAGTTCAGGCTGGTCTTGAACTAACTTTGTAGCTCAGGCTGGCCTCAAACTTGCAATGATCCTCCAGCCTCAGCCTCCCAAGTGCTGGGATTATAGGCATGTGCCACCACACCCAGCCAAAACTTTTTGTCTGATTTTTTTTTTTTTTTTGCGCTGTACTGGGAATTGAACTCAGGACCCTGCGCTTGCTAGGCAGGCGTTTATTCCACTGAGCTATATCCCCAGCTCCTTTTTGTCTGATTTGAATCAGTTCAGGACATCAAGGCAGGCCAGGCCAGGGTCTCACTATGTAGTTCAGCTGATCTTGAAATTATGGTGATCCTCCTGCCTCAGACTCCCATGTGCTGGAATTATGGGCATGCACCATCATACCTGGCCAGTCATGAACTTCAAAATTCAACAATAAGAAAATTAATTTGCTTTTTTAAAAAAAGTGAGTGGCAAAAGAGCCAGACTTAGTGGTATATTTCTGTAATCCCAGCATTCTAGGAGGCTGAGACAGGAAGCTTCTAAATTCAAACCCAACCTGGGCTTGTATTTTTCATAGTTCAGTGACCTGTTTCTTAGCAAGATCCTGTCTCAAAATAAGAAAGGCCTTGGGTACAAAGGCCTCAGATTCTTGTTTGCTCCAGGATGCGTGGTGGCTGTAACTGGGGAACAGAAGGCTCCTAGCTAGGCATGGTGGCACATGCCTGTTATCCCAGCCCTTGGGAGTCTGAGGCAGGAGGATTGGTACAAGTTTGAGACTAGACTAGACTACATATGAGTTCAAGGCCATTGTGAAATACATAGTGAGACCTGTCTCAGAAAACAACAACAAAAAGGAGGCTCCAGTGGCTGCCCCTCCCTCTCCTCAGTATCTCTAGAGGATTTGTGGCCTTGAGTCTGGAAATGAGGGTTAGGTCTCGTACCTTCTGAAAGTGTCGAACATGGGAATGGGAGATTGTGAATGTATCTTTACTTTTACTTGACTTTTTAAATTTGTATTTGAGACTGGGTCTTGTTATGTTGCCCAGGCTGGTTTGGAACTCATAGACTCAAGCAATCATTCTGCCTCAGCCTCTTGAAGAGCTGGGACTACAGGTACATGACACTGTGCCTGACGGACTTTGTTTTGTTTTGTGAAGATAGCAGCGCTATCTTTCTTTTTTTTTTTTTGGCAGTACTGGGGATCGAACTCAGGACCCTGTGCTTGCTAGGCAAGCGCTTATTCCACTGAGCTATATCCCCAGCCCCCTGTTTTGTTTTGCTTTTTTGTTTGAGATGGACTTGCTCTGTAGCCAGGCTGGCCTCTAACTCACTGAAGCCAAGGGTGGCCTTAAAATTGTGATCTTCCTGCTTCAGCCTCCTGAGTGCTGAGGTTATAGGTGTGCACCATCATACCTGGCTTGCATAGTCATGGTTCCATAAGTGCAGCTGCAGGATTGTTTTGGTTTCTCTTTCCTTAGTTGCTAGTGAGGATATTTCTTTTAAAGGATTTCATTTCTACTATGCTATGGGAACGGTGTGTATAAACCTTGCTTCTTTCATTTATTTGGGTAGTGGGCGTCTTCATATCAATTTAACTGAGTATTTCATGCAGTACCCTCAGGGGTGGCTGTTCATGTCGGAGGGGTGATGTTGAATGTAAGTGTTGACATTTATTTGAAGGTATGCCAGTTTGATGAGGAAATGCATCTAACCTCTTGTTTTCCTAGCCGGTTTAGGTGAATTTCGAATTCGGGACCTGAACGACGAGATAAACAAGCTGCTAAGGGAGAAAGGGCACTGGGAAGTCCGGATAAAGGAGCTAGGTGGCCCAGACTATGGGGTAAGAGTGTGGCACCCTAGCAGAGTGGGGCCTAAGCCAGCAAGTCCCAGCCCAAGGCCTGCCACGGGGGGGGGGGGGGGGGGGCCACTGCACAGGACGAGGCCAGGAAGGGCTGGGCTCCTGCTCCCATGGCCACGGCCCGGCCCCCTGTGGACCCCTTGGGAAGTAGGGCTGCCCCTTGCTGCTGTCCTTCCCTGGGGGCCTCAGCAATGCTCCCTTTTGTCCCTTTCGGAGGACTTGTGCCAGTCTGGGTTTCACCTTTTCACAGTGGTAACTTTGATTCTATAAATAGTACACACTTTACTGCCAAAAAGAGAAAAAATAGATAAAAAAGAGAAAAATTTTTAAATATATACTCTTCATATATTATATGTATTATAGGTACCACTTAGAAATAATTGCTATTCACATTTTCTAGTTATCTTTTTAAAGTTTTTCTAGGCATTTTTATATATATTTATTTTTAAAGAGATTGGTTCATATTCTAAATACATACTTTAGTGTCCTAATAAGTAATAATTTATTTGATTTTTAAAAATGTTTTGAAAGTCAAGCATGGGCACACATCTGTAATCCCAGCACTCAGGAGGCTGAGGCAGGAGTATTGTAAGTGTTTTTTCTGTTTTTGATCTTTGAGACAGGGTTTCACTATGCAGTTCAGGCTGGCCTTGAACTCACAGTGGTCCTCCTATCTCAGCCCCTTGAGTGCTGAGATTGCAGGCCAGTGCCACCATGCCTGGCCATGGATTACAAGTTTGAGCCCAGCTTGGGCAATTTAGCAAGACCCTATCTCAAAATTTTAAAAATTAACATAGTTTTTAAAGAATTGTTTATCAAAATTTATAAGGTTCCAAACTACAGTGGTACCTTGGTTCATGAACTTAATTTTTTCTGTTTCTGATCGCAAACCAAATTGGTTGTGAACTGGATCAAATTGGCCCACAAGGTCAACATTGAACCTAACCATTGAATTCGATTTAGTTCTCATCCAACTTGGTTTGTGACCAGAACTGTAGAAAGAATTAATTCATGAATGTGCTATAGGGGTGACATAGAACGTCCAAAGAATCCAAATAATAGAAGGGAAATACAGCTCCCAACCCACTAGACATCTGATATGCCAAATTCATGTTCTTGAAATCAAAGGATGAATTTTAGGAACAATGGAGGTTAAAGGTAGGAAATGTTAGCTGGACGTGATGGCACACGCCTGTAATCCTGGCACTGTGAGTTTGAGGCCATCCTAGGCTACATAGTGAGCTCAAGGGTAGCCTGAACTACACAGCAAGACTCAGGCTCAAAATATTTAAAAAAAAAAAAAAAAGGTAGAAAATATTTATTGAGTGAAAGATAGCTTCTGAGAGAAGGGAGTCCCACGTGGGTGGCCCTAGGGACTCTGCTTCTCAATGGAGTTCTATAGAGCGAAGGTGAGGCAGGTGTAAGGTGGGACAAAACTATCGTCAACTAATAAGAGTGTAGTCACTTAGGTAACATTGATCCACTGGGAATCCACAAGGGGAGCACAAGGTGGGACAAAGCTGGGGACAACCAATAAGGTTACGAGTATAATCACTTAGGTAATACTGATTAAATGGGGGTCAAATGGGCGAGCAAGTCATACAGGAAGTGTCTATGGATAGAGCACATGGTTTCATCATCTGAGTATTTCATTTGTCTGCTACCAATTGTCATTTAGGTAATTTGTCATTTTTTTTAAGTGTTGGTCACTTCATGTGCTAAGTATTTGTCTAAGTCAACATAAGAACTTTATAAAGGTCATGATTTTTAGGGTATAGAATTGGAATGCATCAGTGCATATACTATAATTTATTTGTCTCGCTGTATAGTTCAAGCTGGCCTTCTTCACAGCCCAGGCTGGCCTCAAACTCCCAGCGATCCTCCTCCCTCAGCCTACCAAGTGCGGGAATTACACACATGCACCGCCACACCTGGCTTAGTACGTTAATTTTTAAGGGGTAGGAATATATATTTTTTGGGGGGTACATAAATATTTTCCATGTTTAATATTGGAAGAATTCTTTTTTTTTTTTTTTTTTTTGGCGGTACTGGGGATCGAACTCAGGACCCTGCGCTTGCTAGGCAGGTGCTTATTCCACTGAGCATATAGCCCCCATGTTTAATATTATTAATTTAAAATCTATTTATAGAAATGGAAATTGTTTATGTATGAGATTCATTTTGTGTTTTTCCCTCCCAATAAGAAAGTTGGCCCTAAAATGCTGGATCATGAAGGGAAAGAAGTCCCAGGAAACCGAGGTTACAAGTACTTTGGAGCAGCAAAGGATTTGCCTGGTGTTAGGGAACTCTTTGAGAAAGAACGTAAGTAACTCAGGCCTTTGCAGGTTTTTGCCTCTAACTTGGTAATGTTACGGAAAATGGGATACCAGACCTTTTCAGGTGCCATAAGAACCAACCATGCACTCCCAGAGAGACGGCAAAGCCTTTGTATGGCTACCCTGGCTCAGAGAAGCTCAGCTTCCTAACTTCGGAGCCTTGATGACAGCATTACCAAGGTTTTTATAAAGTTTGCGGTGGAAAAAAAGGAGCTCACACAAAAGAGTTACTTTAAAATGACAGGTTTGTAACTTTGGCCATCTGGGCCACCTCAGTCAGGTAGGGAGTCTAAGCAAGGAGGGGGGGAGGCAGGCACCGCAAATTAGGGAGCAAAGTCCCTTTACGGGAGCAGGGATGAGGAAGAGGAGGAGGAGGAGGACGGAGGCTCCAGGCTTGCACAAGCCAGAGAGCTGTGAAACTGCTCTGTTATTACATCAAAGTGAAGCCCACAGGGAGCTCAGCTGGACCATTTAAAATGGGCTGTTTCTTCAGTAGCAGTTATGTGAGTAGATGTACTATATGCTCAGTGCTTTTCTGATATTATTGTTTCTTTTTTCTTTTTTATTTATTTTTTTTTTTTTGGCGACGGAGTCTCACCGTGTAGTCTAGGCTGGCAGAGAACTTGTGGCAGCCCTCCTGCCGCAGGTTCCCAAGTGCTGGGATTACAGCTGTGTCCACCATGCCTCACTTTCCACAGTAACTCTGGAATTCTTTCCTGGGAGTCTTACTTGCGTTCTCATGGCTACTTTGATATCCTGAATCAATTTAAAATGTTTATCTTTCGTCATCATATTGACTTTGGAGAAGAGCCAGAGTCACAGGTGCCAGATCTGGTGAATGAGGCGGCTGAGGACACAGCTCCCTGTTTTTATGGGCTGCCTTTCTGTGGATGGTGCTTGGCTGCAGCATTCATCATAATTTGGATCCCACTTCGTTAAGACACTCAAGAAAGAGGTCTCCAGAGCTGCTGCAGAAAGTGACAAGAGCAGTGGGATCAGTGTGTTTGAAGTGAAGCGGGCTAGGTGTTGCGGCAAACACCTATAATCCCAGCACTCAGGAGGCTGACGCAGGAGGATCGTTGTGAGTTTGAGGCCAGCCTGGTCTACAAAGTGAGCTCAAGGCCAGCCTGAACTGCATAGTGAGACCATCTGAAAAAAAAAGAAAAAAGAAATGAAGGGGGAGGATTTTGTTTTGTTTTATTTTGAGAGAGGATCTTGCTGTGTAGTCCAAGCTGGCTTTGAACTCACTGTGTAAGCTCTGGCTGGCCTTGAACTCACAACAGTGCTCCTGCTTGAGCCTTCTGGTACTGGGATTACAGGCATGTATCACGTTGCCTGTCAGCAATGTGTCTTTTACTGTGATACAGTTTTAAAAAACATGGACCTTATATTTTGATAACTCTTTGTGCACTGTCTGATTGCACAGTGCCCTGAGGGAAGGCTGGGCTCAGGTGTCACTGTGACCCAGGAATGAGCTCAGTTGCCACTGTTCCCTGTAGCTCTTCCTCCTCCCAGAAAGACTCGTGCTGAGCTCATGAAGGCGATTGACTTTGAGTACTACGGTTACCTGGATGAAGATGATGGCGTCATCGTGCCTTTGGAGCAAGAATACGAGAAGAAACGTAGGTCCCTGGGCCTCTCGTGTGGGACGCCCTCTGGTTTCTGTCCTTTGAAAACTGTTTTGAGTAATGCATCTGGCAGAAGGGCATTTCCCCCTGCTAACTCAGGCCCTCGGAGCTCTTGGGACGCCGAGCCCTGAGCCTGTCCCGGGCGGCAAGTGAGGCAGTCAGTGGGGTGCTGCGCTGGGGAAGCCAAAGGGCTGCGTCTGATCTCTCCCTGCCTTAGGAGCGGCAGAGGGCTATGGGTGCAGAGTGTGGCTCTTCCCTGCGAGAGTGTGTCTGGGCAGTGTGCTTGTGCTGGTCTGCGTGGCACTCAGCGAGCTAGGACTTTGGAAACAAGTCCTGGGGTGTGGAGCGCCTTCCCAGCCTGCTATGACCTCCATTTTCTTTTCTGTTTTTTTTTTTTTTCTTTTGGATTTTAAGATAGGATCTCTCTTTGTAGGCCAGGCCAGCCTTGAACTTGTGGTCCCCTTGCCTCAGCTTCCCAAGTGCTGAGGCATGTGACTGTCCATGTCCCTCATTTTCATGTGGGTGTGTCTGAAAGCCACTCAGGTTGCTGGCTCTGGGAGGATCAGCGGACAGTCCCCAAAAAGGCACCGTGTAGTGACTTAAAGCCAGAGGTGTTATGGGCCCAGACGGCCCTCCCAGCCAAGCCTGGAGAGAGGGCGGCTCTTTCCAGGGTGCTGTCCTGGCCCTTCCCTCAGAGATACGATCGTAGCTCCTGTCTCCCTGTCTGCAGTCAGAGCCGAGCTGGTGGAAAAGTGGAAAGCAGAGAGGGATGCTCGGCTGGCAAGAGGAGAAAAGGAAGAGGAGGAGGAGGAGGAGGAGGAGGAAATCAACATCTACGCTGTCACCGAGGAGGAGGTACTGATGTGGGTTCTGGCTCAGTGCCCTCCACTCTGAGCCACAAGCCATGAGGCAGAGAGGGAAGGGGCTCAGTGCAGAGACCAGTGCTTGGGTTCAGAGCCCAGCACCATCCCTGTAAGACAGTTGTGGAGATCAAACCCCAGGTCAGGGAGGGTCGTGGGAAGGAGAGAAGGAATGGCCACGGAAGCCCCTGTTGGCTGTGCTTTGCACTAGGTATGGCATCTTTTCTCCTTCATTTTGTTTTGTTTTGTTTTGTTTTGAGACAGGGTCCCACTATGTAGTCCAGGCCGGCCATGAGCTCACTATGTAGCCCCTGTTGGCCTTTAACTCTCAGCGATCCTCCTACCTCAGCCTCCTGAGTGCTGGGATTACAAATATTCATCACCCTGCCTGACTCTTCCTGCCATCTTAACAATCAATGAACCAGCGTGGAATTTAGAAAGCCAGTTCCAGGTTCTAGCCCCTACCTCACCCAGCTGTTCATGTGGCTCTGCCAGTGGCTCTTCTGTGCCAGCACCTGCATTTCCAGATGGAGATAGAAGGGACCCGCAGAAGCTCACATCTGGGAGGAGCAGGGCTCCAGGCTTCTGGGCAGGCCCAGCATCTGGACAGTGCCAGGCGGGTCTGCTTCATTGTCCAAGAGAGGGGAGGGTCTCTCTCTCACTCTCACACACACACACGGATGTTGCCTGGGCTGTGTGCAAGGAGAAGTATTGCCATCGCCTGTGAGGAAGCAGCTGTGAGGCGTAGTGGCTGAGTGAAGGTCGCACACCACATGGGGGCTGTTCAGCTGGGTCCCACCAATGACAGCGTGGCCTCGGTGGTTTCCTTCTGTGCTCTGCAGCAAGTGTTTGATGAGTGACTGTGTAAGCCAGGCTTGTGCCAAGTGCAGGGGCACAACTACCATCCAGGCTCAAATGTGGCCCTCAGTGGGGGATCCGTGCAGCCTGAGATCAGTAACTGAGGACAGTAAAAAAAGTGGTGAGCACATGAGGGGTGCGTGTGCCCCGTGCTGAGGGCCACTGAGAGCCGGGAACAGCTGGACCAACAGTGGGCTGTGGGAAGCCCGAGCGGCTGTGCAGGCCCAGCGCCCTGGGAGCAGGGCTGTGCTTGCAGTGAGAGCAGTGGGAAGCATTTCCTTCCCTTTAGAGACAGCTGCAGACATCATTGCAGATGAGTGTTCCGGAGCCCACACACCCTTCCCTGTTTCCCGGCAGTTACACCACATGTGACTGCAGCGCAGCAGCCAGCAGTGAAACCAGGGTGCTGCCCAAGTGCGATGAGCGAGTCCTACATCTTCTGTCAGGGCTGGGACCAGGTTCCTTCTGCAGTCGAAATGCAGACCTATCTCCTGGGCATGGAGATTCCCTGGTTGCTCCTTTACCATCTCGCCTCAGCGTCTTACCCCACAAATGCTGTTCTGCTTACTCCCTCTGTAATTCTGTCAGTGCAGGGCACAGCTAAAAGTGAGAGCTGTAGGACCAGAGTGTTTTGTCAGCGGGGTCCTCCTGGGGGTCACTTTCAGTGATGGTCGCTACACGCTGCAAGGTGCCCTTGAGACCCGTCCAGGGTGTGCAGTTCAGACTTCCTCCTCTACCTCCGAGCGATCTACCATTTGTGGAAAAGTGAGCAAGCCCAGAGTGTTGGGGTCATATGGCAGTGCCAGAACAGACTGGAAATGCAGTCCTGTCTGGGGCTTAATTCCCCACTTCTGGTACTGCACCTTCACCTTGGAGACCTTTAGATCCCCAGCGAATTGTGGGTAGTCTTTTTTTTTTTTTGGTACCAGGAATCGAACTTGGGAGTTTACACTTGCCAGGCAGGCACTTGTGCCTCTGAGCTATATCCCCGGCCCTCATCCGTAGTCTTGTGTCTGATGTTGGGGGTTATGTTTAGAGTCCAATCTGGGGCTCTAGCAGATAAGGCTGCTATGAAATTCTGTTTGCATATTTTTGTTGAGTGTCTAAGAGGAGTAGAATTTCTAGGTCCTAGGGTAAGGTGTGTTTAGTGGTTATAGATACAGTTGTTTTCCCAAACTGCTGAGCCAACTGTGGTGGTGCATGCTTGTAATCCTGGTACTCAGGAGGCTGAGTCAGAAGGATCTCAAGCTAAAGCCAAGCCTGGGCAGTTTAGCAAGACCCTATCTCAAAAGGGAAGGGGCTAAAAAAATAAATCCAAGTGCTTATACTGATTGCACTCCTACCAGTGCCTGAGGAGAGGGCCCCTCTGGCAGCCAAAATGGGGCAGGACCATGCAGGCATCTGGCACAGCCTGGCCAGCAGCAGACCCCCAGCGTGGCAAGAGTCCTGTCCCTTGTTTTCATTTTTTTTGTTTTTTTGTTTTTTCTCTTTTTGACTTTTTGAGACAGGGTCTTATTATGCAGTTAAGGCTGGTCTTGAGCTCACTTTGTAGCTCAGGCTGGTCTCGAACTCACAACGATCCTCCTGGCTCAGCCTCTTCCCAAGTGCTGGGATTACAGGCATGTGCCACCACACCCACCTTGTCCTTGTTTTCAAGTCCGTATTATTTCCTTAGTTATTAGTAATCATCTGTAGCTTCTGGGTTGATCTTATTTCTTTCTGTGCGATGTCATTCAAATTTAAATTTTAAGCCAGACGTGGTGGCACATGCCTGTAATCCCAGCACTCAGGAGGCTGAGGCAGGAGGATCGCTGTGAGTTTGAGGCCTGCCTGGGCTACAAAGTGAGTTGAAGGCCAGCCCAAAATGTGTAGTGAAACCCTGTCTCAAAAAGGCAAAAAAAAAAAAAAATTAAATTTAAAAAAATAGGTAATGAAGTCACAAATTTCCAAAATAGTGTACAGGGTCTTCTCCCTGTTCCTTGTCTTCCCTGTTCTCCACTGTTTCTGTTCTTTTCTCTCCGTGGCACATAAAGCACCAGCATTCCAGGCATTCCGTCACTTTTCCTGTTTAATAGTGTGTCTCGGGCATCCCCCGTGGAAGCACAGATCTCGCGTTCCCTTGTTTTTCTCCTGACAGCTGAAGGGCGGCCCCGTCTTACAGAAGTGCCGCCAGCAGTGCTGTAGATGCCCGCGATGGCCATGCTTTTTCTCTTTGCAGTCAGATGAGGAGGGCAGCCCAGACAGAGGTGGGGAGGACGGGCAGCAGAAGTTCATCGCTCACGTGCCAGTGCCGTCGCAGCAGGAGGTAGGGTGGAGGCCGCCAGCCGCTGGGGACAGGAGCCCGCTCCTCGGGAAGAGGCTGCGCTCTCGAGAGGGCGGGACCTTGAAAGGTCAGATGTTCCCAATGGGAGGGAGTCAGGGCTCTTGGAGGCCGCCTGGGTGTGCGAGGCACACTTCACAGTGATGCCCCAGGACCGCCCTCCTGGAGGGGCCCAGGCCGAGCGCTGAGCCGGATCCTGTGCTGCTTGCAGATTGAGGAGGCCCTTGTGCGGAGGAAGAAAATGGAATTGCTCCAAAAGTATGCAAGTGAAACCCTGCAGGCCCAGAGTGAAGAAGCCAAAAGGCTCTTGGGCTACTAGGATGAGCCAGCCACTCCTTGAAGTCTGAAGAGCCAGTGGGTGACCTGCTGGCTCTGGGCAGTTCCTGCCTACTTGGCCACCCCAGCTGCTCAGGCCGCTGGCACCGGGAGGCCCCGCTCCTTTCTCACCCTCCATCCTGCTAACCTTTGCACGCCTCCAGGGCTGATCCGAGGGTAGGGCTGTGTCTTTTGCCTCCCTTGTTAGGCTGTCTTCACCTTTTTTCACAGGTAATTTATGACCAGTGAACCCGTTTCTTTTTATTTTGACCTGTGTGGGCTATCGTATGAGTTCATCTTATTTTGGAGCATGTAAAAGATTGCCTTCTGGCTGCCTATTAAGTGTTTTGTTTTGCCGGGCGTGGTGGCGCACACCTGTAATCCCAGCACTTGGGAGGCCGAGGCAGGAGGATCGCTGCGAGTTCGAGACCAGCCTGGGCTACAAAGTAAGTTAAAGTCCAGCCTGAACTGCATAGCGAGACCCTGTCTCAAAAAGATAAAAGAAAAAAAAAGTGCTCTGCCTTATACTATGATTTTGGAGGGAGAAGAATCGATTAGTGGCCAACATTTTAAAAAATGAACCGGGGTGTAGTAACCCACCCCTGTTATCCTAGCACTCAGGAGGTCCCAAGGATTGCTGTAAGTTTGAGGCCAGCCTGGGCTAGTGAGTTCACGACCAGCCTGCACTAAGTAGTGAGACCATATCTCACAGAAACCAAAAGCAGGCTGGGTGCAGTGGTGCACACCTATAATCCCAGCACACGGGAGGCTGAGGCAGAAGGATCACTGCAGGTTCGAGACCAGCCTGGACTGCATAGTGAGACCTTGACTCAAAAAGAAAACAAAAAAGCAAATAAAAAAATTAATTTTTCTCAGAAGACACATCTTTCTCATTAGAACTGAGATGATGTGTCAGCGTTGAGCCCACTCTCCGGGCCTGTACCCTGAGCTGCCCCTATGGGGCACTACCCTAGTTTTCCACCAGTGCCCTCATCTCCCTGGCGGGCTGGAATTTTGACTTTGCAACTTGCGCATTATAATCTATTCTGCAGAGAACCATTTTCATTAAAGATTTTTTGTAAGAAAAGGAAACTGCCATGCCTGTTTCCCAGGGTGCCTACACTGAGGGAGCATGAGGTCGCCCACACGGAGGCTCCCCAGGGCAGGCACAGGAGTGGAAGTGAGCAGAGAGGCTCCCATGGGCTCCTTCGTTGGCCCGTGCCGTAGCCCATGATGGACATCCAGGAGTCCGGAGGTCACTGTCAAGTGGGGACCTCCTGCAGAGGGTGCAGGCCTGGGTAGTCCAGGGCTTGGGCCTTTTGCTCCACCGCATTGTGGGAGCATCTTGGTGCTCTCTGTCAGGACCAAGCGACCGTCCCATGAGTGTGGGTCTCTGACTTGGGCTGTGGGGGTGACTTGCTCCAGGAAGCTCCCTTCCTGAAGGGCTGCTCCTGGCCCAACCTTGAGCAGAGCCTTGGGCAGATGTACAGAGAAGAGGGAGAAGTCGGGGGTGGAGTTCAGTGGCAGAGGCAGGCAGGGCTCTGGGCTCCCTGCAGTGGTATGCTCATGAGTGAGGTTGGAGGGGGCTTGGAGCAAGTCCTAGGACCCAGCCTCGGTTTCCCTGTCCTGTGGACAGAGGCATCAAAGGGCCTGAGGACACACACTGGTCTCTGCCAGGCCTCTGTAAGGTGGGCATGGGGGACTCGGGCTGTCATGGGTTTTTCTTCCAGGGTCACCCACAGGTAGTGTTGCTTCCACACAGGTGGAAGAAGACAGGAAATCTTCATCACACATTCCTGGCCCCTGGAAGAGGGGATTAGCCCAGAGCAAGCCCTTCCTGGAGGCCAAGGGCTCCAGGACTCCAGTCTCATCAGGGCCTCTTGGGTCCCACACTGGAGAAAGTAGGCTTGGAGCAGAGCAGCATGCAGCTGGCCATCTTATAGGTCTCCTTGGTGGGCCCTGGAACGGAGAGAAGTTCTCAGCCAACTTCCTGCCAGGCCTGAGGACAGCAGGAAAGCCGCCAGAGAGGGTGTGATTGTGGGAGTGGATGTGGCTGCCCGGGCCCAGCTAGCCAGTCTTGGCAGCCTTGATTTAGTTCACAAAATCCAGTGACTTACGTTATCTTTGGCTCTGCTTGCAGTATCAGAAAGGCGACTTTTCCATAGACACATTGCCATCGACTTCCTTCCCCTCACCTCCCCGCCCATCCTCCGTCCTCTGGTGAGGCTACAGTGCAATCTCAGCCCGTTCTCCCAGTCCTCATTCCTCTTACCCCCAGCCCTTGTACAGCAGGGGGCTGAAACACACCCTGTTCTGTCTCCACCCAGTGGCTCCTGGGAAGGGAGATGCTGGGGCCTGGTCCCCAGCACACTGGCCCACTTGCCCTGCCTCCTTGGTGCTGGAGCACTCAGGTCCCTGGGGAGTCTGGGACAGCCTCTGCTGAGGGGTGCAGAGGGCTCTTTCCCCAGGGCTAGCCTGGGCCTGTTCTTTTTTCTTCCACTGGGTGCTTGCGAGCTATAGCTTTCTGGGACCTTAAAGCTATGCAGTCTCCTTGGCAGCAAAGCGAGAGTGGGGTGCTGCTCTGGAGTCCCTCTGGCAGGCTGCTCTGGGCAGGGACTCTGGCCCCAGGAGGGAAGTGCTCTGGGAGCAGGGGTGCAGGCTTGGAGGGGACAGTGAGTGCTGCATGTGGGCATGCACTCCTTGGGGTTTGCCTTGAAGTGGGAGCAGGACTTGTGAGGTCACTTCCTGTGCCTATGTCGGAGGAAGCCAGGGCAGCCTTCTGACCACCTGGGCCTGGTCTGGGGCTGGCGAGGGATTCGAGGGCATGGGGCATGATGGAGTTAGATGAGAAGTGCTAAGAGGCACATGGCCTGCGTATGGTGGGTCAGGGTCTCCATTTGTGAGATCACCATTGCCAGAGGCTGAGGGAGGGGATTCACCTGTCCCCGTGTTTGTGACATTTTGGGATCCTGGGAGGGAAGGGAGAGCAGATGCCTGCTGCTGCTTTGCCCACCAGGTCCACCGAGGGCCACTTGCCATGCTAGGCCTGCACCAGCCTGAGCACCTAGATCATCAAGGCTGGGCAGAATTCTGGGTGATGTTTGTTACTTTCAGTCTCCTAATACTTGGTAGCAGGCATTTTTCCATATTCATGACACAGGGCTTCATGGTCGATGTCTAGTCATCCTCTTGGTGACTTTTTACCCTACCTTTTTTTTTTTTTTTCAGTCCAGGTCTCTGCTATGCAGTTTGGATTGACCTTGAACTCACTATGTAGCCCAGGCTGGCCTCAAACTAATGATGATATTCCTGTCTCAGCTTCCTGAGTGCTGGGATTACAAGTGTGCATCACATGCCCAGCTGTCCAGCTGTTTTGTTTTTTTTCTTTTAAACCCAGGGCTTTATTTTTATTTTTAGATAGGATCTTGCTGTGTTACCTAGGCTGGGCTAGAACCTGCCATCCCCCTGTCTGTCTTTTTTTTTTTTTTTTTGGTATCAGGAATTGAACTCAGGACCTTGCATTTGCCAGGCAGGCACTCCTATTTGTCCATTTTTAACAACTGGAGATATGTATTATTTCAAATCTGGGGCACTAAAGGAGACTTCTTAAATATTTTTTAACTACCCCATTTCAGATGAACATAATTCAACTTCAGATATAATGCCACTGCTCTTCGTGAACTTACCTCCTAAAGATAGGAGACACAGGCTTTTAAAAAACAGTTTTCCTGAGGTATAGTTTATATACCATCTGGTCATGAGCTCATCCCTGTAATCCCAGCACTCAAGAGGCTGAGACAGGATCCACACAGGTTTGAGTCAGTCTGGGCTACATAGTGAGTTCAGGATTGGCCTGTATTTCGTAGTGAGACCTTGTCTCAAAAAAATCCCAACTTTTTTACATACCATAAAGTCTACTCTGTGAGTGTACATTTTAATGATTTTTAATGTTTTCTGAGTCTGCAAGACCCAAGACACTTATTTTAGGCTATTTCTAGTACCCAATAGTTGTGGAGAGGACTGCATGACAAAAATCTAGGTCCAATGCCACGTGTGGTGCACACCTGTAATCCCAGCACTGGGGAGGCTGAGGCAGGAAGATCCATGCATATTTGAGGCCAACCTAAACTACATAGCAAGAACCTGTCTCAAAACAAAACAACAGAAACTCCTTGAGGGCTGCAGGAAAAGGGAAAAAACTGAAAGGTGTTAGGTACAGATACCAATTCCCTATAGCGAATGTAATCATTATATACTACAAATATACTAATAAAAGTTAAAAAGAAAGAAAGAAAAGAAAAAGAAAGGAAAGAAAGGGCGAGCTGCATGTGGTGGTACATGCCTGTAATCCCAGCACTTGGGAGGCTGAGGCAGGAGGATTGTCAAAAAATTCGAGATGACCCTGGGCTACAAAGTGAGTTCAAGTCAAGCCTGAACTGCATAGGGAGACCCTGTCTCAAAAGGACAAAGAGGAAAAAAAAGGAAATCCAGGCCCAGGCCAGGCTTCTTTCAACTTTACTCTGCATGAAATCCAGGCTAGGTATTGTCGGGGCCAGGTGTCCACTCCCTGCTCACAACCCACCCATCCCTGGCCCCAGACTGTCTCTGGAACTGTCAGGTCACTCTACCAGGCCCCCAAGCACTGAGTGGCCACTGGAGCATGCACCATGACTGCCTGGCAGAGCCGTCCCCAGTGTATGCAGACCCTCACCCTGTCCACAGGTCCCCCCAGCCTGGGAATGGAGGGAAACATTTCCTGCCACTGCAGCAGGCAGCCGGTGGCTTTTCAGGGAACCCTGGGGCTTGCTGTGGGAACCTGTGAGCGTTTCCCAGGGGGTGAATTTCGCTGTTAATAGGCAGCTGTTTTGCTCTCACCTAGTGTCCTTGCCTGCTTCTGCCTGGTTGGTGAGGCTGGGTGGGGTCCCCTGTGGCCCTCGGGAAGGGCCCTTCCCTTCCCCTTGGAGACAGCTGCGTCTGGGTTTCTGTCTATTCTGTGCCCTGAGATACTCCTGCATCACTACAGCAGTGTCAGGCTAGAGCAGGCACTCACTACGTGGTTACACAAAACATGCGTCATGCTGCGCTGTCTGAAACGGCAAGGGTTCACACCTGAACCCCGCTCCCTCCTGGCTTTGGGGGGGGGGCAGGTCCTATTTGATAGAATTGAAGCTTTTATTGTTGTTTTCGGACAGGGTCTCACCATGTAGCCCAGGTTGGCCTCGAACTCAGGCGATCTTCCTGCCTCAGCCTCCGGAGGCTGCCAGGCCCGGTTCACTTTCGGCTTCTAACAGATGTCTTGTCTCATCTCTCAGAGGACCCCTGGCTCCGGGGCTAACTCAGGAGCCCGTCTCTGGCTCCAGGCTCTAAGTTGTGGTAGTCTCCAGCCTGTGCCCAAAGCCCTAACCGGGCCAGCCCTTCCTGAATACCAGGGCAGCATCTTCTGGGAGTGCCCCAGCAGGTTAGGCTGAGGAAGAGACTGAGTGGGCAGAGGACTGCTGGGAGCAGCTAGAGGCAAGGCGCCGGCGGGAACTGGGGGGCGGGGCTAGGAGTGGGCGGGGCCTTGTGTGGGCGGGATAGTCGTAGTTAAGGGGAGGGGCAGGAGGATGTCCTTTCCGGATGCGGTGCGAGGGCGGGGCTGGGGTGGGGCGTGGCGTGGTGTCGGGGCGGAGTCGGGACGGTGCAGAGGGCGGGTTCGGAGTGCTGAGGGACGATTAGGGTGGTGCTGAGGGAAGGATCTGGCGCTTGGGGCGGGGCCGAGTGCTGGGCGGGGCCGAGCGCTGAGCCGAGGAAACGTTCTCGAGCTGGGGGCGGAGTCAGGTGCTGGGGCGGGCCCTGGGCGGTCCTGAGGGAAGGCTCGCGCGCTCGGGGCGGGGCCGGGCGGCCTGAGGGAAGCTTGTGGCGCTGAGGTGCCTCCCGGCCGGCCTGACGCGAGCGGAGCTCGGGCCGCGAGCGGGAGCGGAGGGCCGGGCCCTGCCGGGCAAAGCGGGCGGGGCTGAGCCCGCAAGCTCCGGGCGGGCTGGGGCGGGGCGGAGGCGCGGTCGGCGGCCGCACTAGTTCAGCTGTCGCCTGGGCTCCACGTCGCCAGAGGGCCGGTGGGCTGGAGCACACGGAGCCCAGGCCAGCGGCAGGGTGCGGAGCCATGGCGGGGCCCGGGCCGGGGGACCCGGACGAGCAGTACGACTTCCTGTTCAAGCTGGTACTGGTGGGCGACGCTAGCGTGGGCAAGACGTGCGTGGTGCAGCGCTTCAAGACTGGCGCCTTCTCGGAGCGCCAGGGCAGCACCATCGGCGTGGACTTCACCATGAAGACGCTGGAGATCCAGGGCAAGCGGGTCAAGGTGGGCCAGGCGTGACAGGGACAGACCCTCGCCGGGGAGCCCCTCGCGGTCCCCGCCCCCGGAGCGCGGTACCCGGGGGCTAGCAGGGTCCAGAAAGTGGCGGCTTTTGAGGCTCGAGGGCAGAAAGTTTCTGCCCGAATTTCCGGCCTGGCCACGCCTCCTCCCGCGCCGCTTTTTGGCCCGGGTAGCGGTGGCGGAACTTTCCTCGGTCCCCTCCCCCGCCGGCCCGAGCAGTCCCAGAACTCGGCGGATCCGGAAGAGGGGGAGCGGACGAGGCTCGGCCACCGAGCGGGCCGGCAGGATGTGGGTGCCACCGTGTCCCGCGGCGCCTGGATGAGTGACAGACACTTGCGATGAATGAAATGGAAGTGCCATCCCCAGCGACAGAGCGGCAGACCGAGCCAGGACCGGGCACTGCCTGTTCCTGTTAGCAGTAACTCCTGAGCCGCACTCTGCAGATGCACGGGTCCAAGTTCAGGGGTCTCAGGACTGCCCTGGAGAGCTCAGGGGAGGGGCCTTTGCTGTCGCTGTATTTCCCACAAGTGGGAGTCAGTTTGGTGGTTCTGCCAGTCTGGGTGCTTCAGGTCTGCTCCTGATTGCCTTTGTCTGGGATAGTTAGCTCTTTGTCTTTGTTTCTGTAAAATTGGGAAATTTCAGGATGTCACCTCCCTTTTGCCCCACGGCGGAGGAATCTTCAGTCTTTAGAGTAGACACGGCTGGGGAGCTAGGAACCCTTGCCGCAAAGTCTCGCAGTCTTTTGGGTTGCAGGGTGTTTGGGTCTGCACAGGGTAGACTAGGGCAGGTTGCGGGCAGGGACCTAGAGTCGTTTGGGGACCACCCCTTTTGAAACAGGTGGCAGATAAGGGCAGCTATGGGTGGAGTGTGCCCACGGTTGAGCCCGTGGCGATGCCAGCAGCCACACTGAAAGGGCAGTGTGAAAACAGAGGCGCCCATGAAGAGCAAGAGTCCTTCTGGAAAGTTGCTGGTCGAGCCAGCAGTGTTTGTGGTGGCCCTGTGTTGGCGGTGGAGAGGGAGGGGGCGGGGCTCTTGTTTACCTGTCCAGATAACAAGTGCGGCCCAGCGAAGCCTGGGTGGACTGTGCACCCGGCATATGTTATGCAATACAGGGCCGGCAGTTCATTGTTTCTTTTCCTTCTGTCAACTCCTGATTGTCCATCTTAGGAGGTGGCCAGGTGGGGCTGTGTGAGAGCCCAAGCACCTCTCAGAGATATAACTGCTGCCCTTCTGCAGAGGCTGCTGTGAGCCAGTGATTGTACTGTGTTCCAATCACTGGAGAGCATTGTGATTATAGTAATAATTTTTTTAATACTAGTAATTGAACCTGGGACCTCAAGAATGCTGCGCAGGCTGGGCATGGTGGTGCATGCCTATAATCCCAGCACCTGGGAGATTGAGGCAGGAGGATCAATGCAAATTCGAGGCCAGCCTTGGCTATATAGTGAGTTCAAGGCCAGCTTGGGCTGCATAGTGAGACCCTGTCTCAAAAACAAAACAAAGAATGCTGTGCCATGCACAGCTAATGAACTACACCCCTAGCCCCAGCCCTCCATCTAACCCCTAGAATTAGATAGAGGGAATTATTACTCTCGGTTCACTGTGCACAGGCTTGCCTCAGACATAGGCAGGAAGTGACAGGTGCGGAAACTCTGCCGAGTTTTCCTGACTTCAGAGCACTGTGCTCTTTCCGCTCCAGCAGAATGCTTGGTAGAAGGGGTTGTTTGCAGGAGGAAAGCCTTGGCAATGATTTCTCTCCTCACTTTGCAGTAGGGGAACCCTGAATCCCTGCCCCCAGGGAGGCTGGAATCAAATCAGTAGCAGTGGACTTTGTAGGAACCCTGTCCTTCACTTTGGGAGAGCAGGGGTTCTGCTGACTCACCAGGAGCAGTCATTTCCCCCTCATGGAGTCTGTTTCCTTATCTATAAAGTATCTTGTAAGGGTCTTTGGCCTTTCATATGATAATGTGTGTGTGTGTGTGTGTGTGTGTGTGTGTGTGTGTGTGTGTTACTGGGGAGCAAAACCAGGGCACTGTACCACTGTACCACTTGGTATATAGTTCAGCCTGGCCTCACGGCGATCCTCCTGAGTCCTGGGATTATAGGCATGCACCATCACAGCCAGCCTTTATTTTTTATTGTGAGATAGAGTCTTAATAAGTTCCCCAAGCTAGACTTAAATTTGCTATCCTCTTGTACTGTCATTTTTTTTTTTTAAGTAATTTTTTTTCCACAGGCTGAGAGTCCCCAAGCTGAAATAAGAAATTCATCCACCCCTTTAAAATAAGTACATGGGTTCTCTGACTCCTGTCACAGAAAAAGAATTTTTAGGACACAACCGTAAAAGAGGGATGAGAAGAGTTCATTACAGGGAGATACAACACCTTCTCCAAATTGTGTGCACTTAAGGAAATGAGGCACAATACAAGAACTGGGAGTTTTTTTGTGTATGTGCTGGGAATTGAACTCAGGACCTTGTGCTTGCCAGCCAGGCTCTTTGCCACTTGGCCCAAACTAGGAATTTTTGTGTTTTGGAATTTGATGGAATTAGATAATATCTAGTCTTAGTGAGTAGGAGAGGGTGGCCAGCCTTAGTGAGATAATAGTCCATTCCTAAGGGAAAACCACAAAAGATGGTGCCTTCATGGGTGGATGAGGACCATTTTCAAGTAAAAGGGAATGGGCAAACTCCAAAGGACTTGGCCAGGTTTGCTGTTCTGGGAGAAGGAAAAAAAGTAAATAAATCCAGCTTGTGATCAGAAGCTGTAGTTTTTTTTTTTTTTTTTTTTCTGGTGGTTTTCTTTTTTTGTGGGTACTAGAAATTCAACTCAGGACCTTATGCTTGCCAGGCAGGTGCTGTGCCACTGACCACCCCCCCACCCCCCATCCCCCGCACTTTTGTTTGTTTTTGAGGCAGTGTTTCACTATGTAGTGCAGGCTGGTCTTGAACTTGCTTTTTTATGTAGCCCAGACTGGGCTCAAAGTTGCAGCAATCCTCCTGCCTAAATGCTAGCATTACAGGTGTGTGCCACAACACCCAGCTGCTTTTTTTTTTTTTTTTTTTGAGACACAGTCTTGCTGTGCAGTTCAGGCTGGCCTTGAGCTCACTTTGTAGCCCAGGCTGGCCTCAAACTTGCAATGATCCTCCTGCCTCAGCCTCCTGAGTGCTGGAATTACAAGCATGTGCCAACATGCCTGTCCATAGCTGTTTGTTTTTTGGGACAGGGTCTCAGTATGTATTCCAGGCTAGCCCTAGACTTGCCAGTGATCCTCCTGCCTCAGCATCCTAAGTGTAGAGATTATAGGCATGCACCACCATGCCTAGCTCCTCCTTGTTAGTTTATTATATGCATTTGCTCATGGCATTTATGAAACATGAAATTACCTGGTTTATCTTCTCCTTTAGAAGATTAGCTCCTTTAAGACACAAGGACCCACTAGCTAGCCACAGTTACACAGTGTTTAGTACATGCCTGTTCATCAGCGCATATTTTGGAGAGCAAGCTGAAGCCAGGAAAGGTAATGTGACTGGCTTACCCAAGGTCTCTAATAAGTCAATAGCAAAACCAGGTTTTGAGTGCAGATGCTGGCTGGCTTCTCAGCATAGTGCTCAGTTTTACAATTGACTGTTGCTTGGATTCCTTTTGAGTTCAAAAAGATGCCTGGGGCCCTGAAGGTCAGTGCATCTATACTCATGGGACTCTCTGAGAAGGCTGTGGAGTTGGGCTGAACTCGGGGTGGCAATGTGTTTATTTACCCAGCTACATTTCTGTAGCTCCAGATAGCTTGAGGTGTGTTGGGCTAGCTGGCAAGCCTTTGCACACGGTCATCACTTCCTGGGTCCACGTGGGTTCCTATGGCTCTGGCTCCCAGCATCATAGACTGCCAAGTTAGGTAGAGATTTTCTAGGCAGTCAGACAGGGCTGGATGCTTGAGGGAGTCAATGCAGGGAATGAGAACACGGTGCAACCATGGCTGAAGGTACATTTGCTGAAGGCCAGGCCACAAGATAAAAATGGAACAATCAGGCCTACATTGCCTCTCTGAGGGGTAAGCAATATATTATAATTGGTATCACCAATTATAGATAGAAATCAGTTACCAGGTGGGTAACCAGGACCTCCTGACTCATCTTTGCCAAAAGAGGTCCTGGTTCTTTCTCTGTGCATTGGCTCGGTGATCTGCTTCCCCATTGGATCAACATTACCTAGGCGGTTATAGTTGTAATCTTATTGTTCGATCATAATTTTGTCCCATGTTGTAGCTACCTCATGATTTTGTAGCCACCTTGTGATTTGGCCCTATAAAACTTCCTCTGGAAAGTGAGGTCTGTAGCATCCCATTCAGGTCCCCTCCTGTCTCTCTCAGGAACTGTATCTCTCAGTAAAGTTTCCTTTTTTTGTTTTGTTTTGTTTTTTGGAGACAGGCTCTTGCTATGCAGTTCAGGCTGGCATTGAGCTCACTTTGTAGCCTAGGCTAATGTTGAACTTGCAATGATCCTCTTGTCTCAGCCTCCTGAGTGCTGGGATTACAGGTGTGCGCCACCCTACCTGGCTGTGCCACCACACCCAGCTACTTTTTTTTACATTTATTTATTCTTTGGGTTTTTTTTTTTTTTTTTTTTTTTTTTGAGACAGGGTCTTGCTATGTACTTCCAGCTGGCCTTAAACTCATGGCACCAGGCCCTCCCTGTTCTTTTTTTATTTCTATTTATTTTATTTTTTATTTTAAAGAGAAAAAACCCCCAATAAGACAAGGTCTTACTAAATTGCCCACCATCGCCTTGTACTTGGGATCATCCTGCTGTAGATGCCTGAGTAGCTGGGTTACAAGCGTGTATCATGATATCCAGCTCTCTTAATTTGTTTTTGAATGGATAATCCATTCCCATGGTTCAAACCAAGTCAAGTTTCAGAGACTTAAAAGGACATAGAAGAGCTGGGCAGGGAGGCACACACCTACAATCCCACACAGGAGGGCTGCAAGTTTGCCAAGTTCAAGGCCAGCCTAGACTACATAGTGAGTTCAAGGCCATCCTGAACTACCTAATGAGACCCTGGCTCAAAAAACAAAAACAAGGCAGGAGGATCACTGAGTTTGAGGCCAGCCTGGGCTACAAAGTGAGTCCAAGGCCAGCTGAACCTCACAGTGAAACTCTGTCTTTAAAAAAAAAAAAAAAAAAAGCACATATAGGAAATAGTTTCCCTTCCACCTTTGTCTCCCAAGACACCCAGTGTCCTCCAAACAGAAGCAATCAGTGTTGCACATTTCTTATTTATTCTGAAAGTGTAGATAAGACCAAAAATGTATAATGTAAACTAATAGAAGGGTTTTTTTCATTATTGCTGTTGTTACCAGTTCCTGCTGAGGTGATAGGTGTTGTCTGATTTCAGCCCTCCGCACTGCACTGTCCCCCAGGAAATTTCAGCTTCTTCTCAATCCCTGAAACACTCTGACTGGCTCTTCTCTGCCTTCTTATCTGGGACAGCACAAAGGCCTGTTATGTAAAGCGGGTTTTGCAGCTCACTAGGCACACGGCACGAGTGCAGTGCCGAGGTCAGCCTTGTCCACACTGCACCCCTTTCCTCACCACGGGTTATTGGGGCTGCTGCCAGATCTTCTGCATAGAGGTAGTTTGTGCCCTTGGGCCTGGGCCTCCAGATTGCAGGACCTTTGGCCTTGGTGCTCAGCTGTCCTTGGCCTAGAAGTCATCTTTGTTTTTCTAGCTGCTCCTGGTACCTTCCAGAGAAGGGGGCAGGGCAGGATAAAGGAAACTTTTTTTGTTTTGTTTTTAGTGTCTGGGTTTAAACCCAGAGCCTTGTGCATGTTAGTCAAGTATCGCTGAGCTACCCCCAACCCCAGGGTAAAATGTTGTTGCTGTTGTTTTGAATGTATCTTTTCAGTTCTTCCCATCAAGGGTCTGGTTTTGCTCCTGTACATTTTCTTGGATAAAATCAGTTTGACTTCTCAGTCTTGATCAGAAATAGCAAAAGGACTGTTAGATAAGAGAAGTTCTGGGTCATGCTGGTTTTCTGAAGAAATCTGTTCTTGATACCAGTGGCAACCATCCTGGTTGCAAAGTTAACCTTGCCTCCTAGCAGCCTGTTTGACAGTGGGAAGAAGACCTGCCTCCTGGCTGTAGGCACCAGGTTCAAACCTTGACTCTGCCACATGCTCCCTTGGGCATGTCCATTTCCCCTCCAAATCCCCAGCCTGGTGGGTCATCAGCGTAGGGGAAATGATGCTGGCCTGTAACAGCTGGGGAGGCAGGAAGCTGGTGTTCTCAGCCTGCCTCCTGGTAACCAGAACAGCTACTCACCACTCTGATGCTTGTCAGTGAAGTGGGAGAATTGTGCCAGCATTACATGCCCTGAGGAAAGAAGAGCAAAAGGTGGTCCCTGGGAGTTGTGCTAGCACTGGAGGGGACTGAGCAGCATCATTCAGCATAGGCACTCAGGTGCCCTGTCTCTGTCCTCTAATGGTTTCCTTGGGTGTCTTGCGCATGCAAATTCTCCCAGTTCTTGGTAAGAGCAGCCCACTGTCCCGCACAAGTGCATCTTGTCCATTTTCATCACTTTGCTAGTGCATTGTCCCATTTGCTCCTTGTGGCTACCCTGTGGGAGATGTCCCCATTGTCCAGAGAAGGACACATGACAGAGTGTGGCAGGGCCTTCTTCCTTCTCACCATGCCGTGTTGTCCACCATCCGCACAAACACACACAGAGCAGCCAACCAGGAGAGAGGTCGGGCCTAGTTTAAATCTAGATCATTACGATCCTTGCATTTTATGTTTTGATTAGTGGTGTGATATCAACATTGTAATATCAGGTGCTTATTAGACAAATGAACAAATCCTTACTAATGCAGATTAGCTGGGGAAGTGTTGGAAATGACCAATGCAAGAGAAAAACGATCATCTCATAGACCACCCTATGCAATGCTGTTTTATTTTTCACATTGTAGTAGAAGCCAATCAGATCCTAGTAGACAAGGGACCTTTCTAAACTTACAGTCCCTGAGAGAGGGATGTTTGTCATTTTTTATTTTATCATATTATTATTATTATTATTATTATTATTATAATATTTTGGTACCAGGAATTGATCTAGGACCTTGCACTTGCCAGGTAGGTGCTTGTGCCACTGAGCTATGTCCCCAGCCCTCATTTTATTTTTTAACAGGTCATCACTGGTCTCACTATGCTAGCTCAGGCTGGCCTCAAACTTGTAATCCTCCTGCCTTAGCCACCTGAGTGCTGGGATGACAGGAGTTCACTACCACCTGGCCTCATTTGTCTTTAAAAGACCTGCCTAAATATGATTCAGAATGCTCTCCCTTGATTGCACCACTGTGGTGTACAAATCTCCTGTTCCTGAATGGGGAGGAGGCAAACCTAGTCCTGGAGTTGTATGAGTGGTAGCTTTTAGAAATTTCTCACAAGCAAGCTCAGTGACTGTCCCTCACATGGAGTGTTAGGTCCCACTGCTGAGTAGGCTAAGGTGCGAAGATTGTTGGAATCCAAAAGTTCTAGGTCAGCTTAGGCAACATAGTGAGACCCTATCTCAAAAGCAAAACAGCAAAGCAAATACGAGTTATGGCCAGAACGTAGTTACGTGCCTGGATTTTTGAAATCACCTACACAGTTGTGGCGAACCTATGGCATGCATGATGCAGTCTGCTGTTCGTTATCATTAAAAACTCTACAAAGTTTGCTACCACTGACAGAAGTTCAGTATGTGGATGATTGCTATTCATTGCAGAGTCCTCTCCCTGAGAACTTGTATTTCCTGAGTGTCATTCTTTATTCCAAATCTGTTCTGGAGCCCATTGCTTTTTCTTTTGGCTGGTCCTTCAGGGTTGGATTTGGTAAGAAAGAAGAGTTCCTGGGCTCCATCTCAAGTATTGCTAAGTAAATAAATACATACATAATGACCGTGGGGCATCTCTTTATGCTGGGGATTTGCATAGGTCCTGAAGGCACCTCCATATGCATTGGGTAATGACAAGCCATGGCAGTAGGGATGTTGCCTTCTCAGGTGACTGCTTTCTGCAGGAATAAAGTGTGCTTAACTTGAGAGGCCTATCAGTTTGGCTTTCAACTAACATCTGTGTTAGATTTCAGCGCTGTCTTCATTACTTTTCTCTCATTGCTGAGACAAATACCTGACTGACACCCAGAATTAAGGAAGGAAAGGTTTATTTTGCTCATAGTTTGTGGAGGTTTTAGTCCATACTTGGCTGGCTCCAAGGCAGAGGGGCACATGGCAGAGGGCAATGGTTTGTGGCAGCTGAAAATGGCAAAAGCAACCAAGGAAATAGGGAGGATGGAGAGCAAGCCTCTTTTCCTCCTGTTGTCTGCAGGCTTCCTGCCCCAGGGCAGGTGTAGCATTCTCACCTGTAATCCCAGCATTGGATCATGGATCAATCATGATCAATCATAAACTCTAGAAGCCCATGATTACATGAGGCTTTGAGGGGGACACCCAGATACAAACCATAACAGAAACTGTGACGAAATGGCTGAGAAAATCAACTCAGGAGGAATGGTTTGCCTGGGTTTCAGCCCATGGTCACGTGGCCGGTGATGGTGCAGCACATCATGGGAGTGGGAGCCTGTGGTGGAGGAGGCCTGTTCACCCCATGGTGGGCAGGAAGTAAGAAGAGGAAGGCGCTGGGGTTCTAGTTCCCCTTCAGAGGCAAACAAACCCTAGTGACTTCCGTGCATGAGTCCCTGCCCCACCTGACAGCAGCCTGGGCTGGGCTGGGCTGAGATCAGGCCTTTCAAAAAAGGTCCTTGTGGGGGTACTTTTTTTTTTTTTTTTGGCAGTTCTGGGGATTAAACTCAGGACCCTGCGCTTGCTAGGCAGGCACTTATTCCACTGAGCTATATCCCCAGCCCCAAATGTAAGCCCTTTCCTTAGGGCCTCTTTAGGGTTTTCTTTGTTTTGTTTTACTGTATGTGGTGCTGGGGATTGAACTCAGGGCGTTCTGTATGCAAGGCAAGAGCTCTACCACTGAGCCACATCCTCAGCCCCAGGGTACTTTTTCTTGGCTCCAGAAAGCCCTCACTCTCTGAAAAAATTCTATCATGTCAAGCTAGGTAATTTCCCTACCTGCCATTTTTAATGTGTGAAAATTAGGGGTTTGTATGTATGTGTGATTGAACCTAGGGCCACGTGTGTGCTAAGCACACACCAACACTAAGCTATCCTCCAGCCTCCACATTATTTTTACAAGTAGAACTATTCTCTGCAGTTTCCAATGAAAACCTGAGTTCTTTCTCCTCGAGTTTAACTCTGTATGGGAATGCCAGTAGGGGGTGATTTCATCACCAAAAAGATAGATCACATTTCCAGAAGAAGAACCAATTTGTTGGCTGTGAATTCTTCTGTCATGTTTATTTTATGATGAAATACACAGAAAAAAGTCAATTTTACAAAATGTGTGAAAACCCTATGAAGTAACAGAAAAATCACACAGAAAAAATAATTTTATTATTAAAATGCTAAGGTGCATCCCTCAAACTAAAGTTTGAGAAAACTCTAGTTTTCTTTGGGGTTGTTTTCCCCAGAATGAGCCCTATACAGTGCTGGCTGCTTGTGCAGGGCTGGGGAGCTACTTCTAAGCAAGCAGGGACTGGGTCCCATGCTGCTTGCCTGACTCTGCCCAAGCAGGGATTTCCAGAGAGATGCGAGTGGAGCTGGAGCACGTCCCAGATTTTGATGCAAAGCACAGGGAAGGTGAAATGAGTACATGAAATGAGTACACATGGTGGGAATGGGGCAGGGTGGGGTCCCCTAGCTCTGGGGAAGAGCGGTGATGGCTGGGGTCCCTGTGTATCAGGATTGGCTTTGGGCCAGTTTGCTCTGCATGTGCACACACATGTACTTCAGCATATTATTATTCCTGCTTAAAGTAGCACTCTGTCAACAAGTTTTTTTTCTTTCTTTTTTGTAGTACTGAGAATTGAACCTAGGACCTTTACACTGAACTGCATTCCCAGCTCTTTTATTTTATTTTTCTTTCAATTTTGAGACAGGGTCTCACTAAGTTGCTAAGCTGGGCTTGAACTTGTGATCCTCTGTCTCACCCTTTCACAATGCTAGGATCACAGGTATGCACCACCACATGGGCCTGAGTTATAATTTCTTTTTTTTTTTTTTTGAGACAGGGTCTTGCTATACAATTTGTCTAGCTTTGAACTCACTATGTAGCCTAGGCTGGCCTTGAACTTGCAGTGATCCTCCTTCAGTCTCCTAAGTGCTGGGATTATAGATATGCCACCATGGCTGGCATGACATTGTCTTTCTCTCTTTTAGGAGAGAGTTGTAACAAGCTAGAAGCTGGAATTTAGATACCGACTTCTTTGCCTTTCCCTCTTTCTTTTTCTTTATATTGAGAAGTGCTAACCAAGTAGACCACCACTTATCCACACCCCAGCACCTCAGTTTTGAAAAACTTGAAACTAAGTTGCAGGCATTATACTTGACTCCTAAATACCTCACTGTAAAAGTTTTAAGAATAAAGATTATTTTTAAAAAAGAGCAAGGATTATAATAATAAGTATAGCTGGGTGTGGTGGTGCATTGTCTGTAATCCTTGCACTTGGGTGGCTGAGGCAGGAGAATCCCTGCAAGTTTGACTCCAGTCTGGGCTACATAGTGAGTTCACGGCCAGCCTAAACTACGTAGCAAGAAGAAGAGAAGTCCCAGCACTCAGGAGGCTGAGGCAGGAGGACTGTTGCAAGTCCAAGCCTGGGATACAAAGTGAGCTCAAGGCCAGCCTGACTGCATAGCAGGACCCTGTCTCAAAAAGACACAAACAAAACAAAAGAAGAAGGAGAAGAAGAGAAAGTAATAGTCGTACACAGGATTTTGTTTAGTGGTAGAGTGCTTGTCTAGCATGTGAAGGCCCTAGGTTCAATCCTCAGCACCTCAAAAAGAAAAAAAAAAAGTACAACACCATAATTATACCTAACCATATCATTAGTATTTTTTTCATAGAATCTATTGTCTAGTTCATCTTTATGTTTTCCTAACCATATTAGTCAGGTTTTGATCACGTGGACACAACACCAACATCTACAATCTGAAGAAGGAGAGGTTTATTTTGGTGCATGGTTTCAGAGATGCAGTCTGTGGCTGACTGGCTCTGAGGCAGAAGTGGCCTGGCTGAAGGGCCTGGTAGAGGAAGGCTACTCACCTCTTGGCAGCTAGGAAGCAGCACAGGGGAGTGGTGTCACTGCACTGAGAAGAGGCCAAGGACCAGATACGGTATCCAAGATGACACCTACTTGACTCAGACATACTCTGCTTTACTGATCCCTGAGGTGGTTCTAAAGCTAATCATGTTGAGAATCCAGCTAAACTGTCAAATTCCAACTCTTGTCAACTTGACACCCAAACACATGTCCTTAAATCATACTTCCACATGAAGAGAAGAATAAGGTCATAATTCTGGCTAACATGTAGTTATCTTGCTTGCAAATGAAAATGCAATAATGTGCTCCCCAAAGTCTCAACAGTTCCAGCATTGCTTACAAGTCCCAGTCCAAAGTCTCCTCTGAAACTCAAGGAAAACTCAGTTTTGAATCCTTGTAACAATCCAAAAGCAAGTTATGTAAACCCAACATACAATGGCATAAGTAAACATTCTCATCCAAAACGAAGCAGTAAAGGGATAAAAAAGGATAGAACCAAAGCAAGACGGAAACCTCACAGGGCAAATGTTAAGTCCCACAGGTCCATGTCCAGTGGCCAGGACACGTGATAGTGAGATGTAAGTTCCAAAGGGCTAGGTGACCCCATCCCATGGTTGCAGCCCACCCACCTTATAGGCTGGCTCTGCGTGCTGCAGCTTTCTTCACTGACAGTTCACATTCCTCTCATCTCCAGCTTCAGCTTCAGCTTCATTCTCAGAGCTCCATGCACCCCCGTCCCAGGAGCACCTTGTCTAGCCTCCAAGGTCTTCCTCTGAAATATGGTAGAAGCCTCCATGATCCTACAACTCTAGCATGTACATTCCTAAAGAATCAAAATCTTGTGCATGAAGACAGGATCTACTGTCAGTTCAAGAAGTAGCCAGGCCCCCATCCACCATGGCTGCAGTGGCCTCTGAACGCCTAGATAACTGAGCACAGTTAAATGAATCCTGAAGAACCAGTTCCCTAGATGGCTTTCCTTCAGTGATGGTCCCAGGGACTCTTCTGAAGTGAAGGATTGGCACCTTTGCCCCCTTGAGCCTCTGGTAGATGAGAGTCTTGTTAATTTCCTTTTCCCTTGTATTTTGTTTGTTTTTTGAGACAAGGTCTCACTATGTATTTGAGGCTGGCCTTGAACTTCTTGCAGTCCTCCAGCCTCAGCTTTCTGAGTGCTGGGATTATAGGCATGTACCACCATGCCCAGCCTGGGGTCTTGCTATTTCCAAGATGCTCCACATGCATCTTTCTTCTTGTCCCTGACCAAAGTACTTGGTTTCTTTTTAATGGCACTAATCTCTTCAGCAACCACACCTCCTTTGGACCCACTTACACATAGTTCTTTGAGGTCAAAATTTAACTTTTTCCAGTCATTCTGCTCTACTGTTTGTGCCCAATTCTTGCTATAAGTCTTTTTTTTTTTTTCCTGTAAGTCTGACTAAAGGCTGCCAGCATTATCCATGCCACAGTTTGAATGTTACGCTGTCTTGTAATTTCCTTTGCTGGAAAGTCCTTCACCCTTTTTTTTTTTTTAAACTGAAAGCTTTCACTTTATTTTTTTTTTATTTATTTTTTATTTTTGCGGTACTGGGGATCGAACTCAGGACCCTGCGCTTGCTAGGCAAGCGCTTATTCCACTGAGCTATATCCTCAGCCTCCTTCACCCTTAAACTCAGTCCCCTGAAAAGTCTTGAGACATGGGCAAAATGTAGACAAGTTCTTTGCCAGAATGTAACATGGATGGCCTCTAGTCCAATTCCTGGTGGGTCTTCATTCCCATCTGAAACCTCCTAAGCCTGACCTTTACTGTCTACATTCTGATCTGCATTCTAGTCTTCTGAACTCTGACCAGAACCGCCCATCAGGCACTACTTACAGCATTCTGGAGCTTCTCTAGCCTGCATCTCCAAATCTTTCCAAATTCTTCCTGCAAACCAGCTCCAAAGGCTTCTGAACCACATGGTCATGTACAGTCACCACAACAAGCACTGCTCAAATACCACAATTTCTGTCTGAGTCAGCTTCTCATCACTGGGAGGTACTGCCTGATATCACAATTTAAAGGCACAGAGGTTTGTTTAGGCTCACAGTTTCAGAGTATTCAGTCCTGCTTGGCTGGCTCTCAGGCAGCAGTGGTGCAGGGCAAGGGTCTGGAGAAGGAAGCAGAGCTAGGCAACAGTGCCAGAGAGGAAAGGGCCAGAGGCAGACATAGTACCCAAGATCACGCCTCTATGGCCGGACACACCCCAGATGTGTGCTTCACCAATCTCCTTTTAGGCTCATGCCAATCAAGTTGACAATCTAGTTTAACTCACACAAACTTCCCACAATTTTTGTGTGTATATGTGGTGCTGAGGATGGAACCAGGACCTTGCATGTGTGCTAGGCCAGTGCTTTACCACTGAGCCACACTCTCAGTTCCCCTAATGTCTTTTACAGTGTTTCCCGGGCCCAGGCTCCTGTGTCTACATTGCATTTGTTTGCTCTGCCTCTTTGTCTCCTAGTCCAGACCAAAACCTCAGTTTTTAAATTTTTGTTTTTAAGTAATGGTATTGTAATGTGTCTCTCAGGCTGTCTTTTCACCTACCTCTGTTTTCTGGGTAGCTGGGACTACAGCACATATTCCTATGCCTGGCCTTACTTTAAAAAAAATTGTTTATTTTTTTGAATCAGGGTCTCTGTGTAGTTCAGGCTGGCCTTGAACTCACTATGTAGCCCAGGCTGGCCTTGAACTCACAAGGATCCTCCTGAAAGAAAGGAAGGGAGGGAGCAGAGGAAGAGGAGGAAGAAGAAAAAGATTCCTCTGTTGCTCTTTCCACCTTGTTTTTGAAGTATTCAGAGCCATAGCCTTGGGGATGGGGATGTAGCTCAGGGGTGGAGTGCATTTCATGCTCCAGGCCTTGAGTTTGATTCCCCTGCACCAAGGGATAAAAAAAAGAGCCTTGGCCTAGGCTTGATCTTTTCTGTCTGGAATGGCAGGCCAGCTGAGATGGGATTAAAAGGGAAGAACTCCTGAAACTTAGAAGGTGCTCTGCTGGGATTAATTATGGTTGTTGGCTAGAGGTTGCCCAACTGGCACTCTGAGACTTCAGCACCAACTTGGAAATAATTACACTGTGACAGCACATAGTTTGTTCATCCTGTCGCTTCCCACCTTCTCCCAGGCACCATTGTAAGACCAAACAGCAAAAGATAAATCACCACAGTCGCTGGGCTTGTGGGTCACCTCCGGCTGGGGAAACGTGGAAGGAAACAAGCACCAGTCATGTGATGCTGTTAGCGCTGTCGCTGTGGTGACAGATTTCTGAGCCAAGCTTTGGACCACGTGGCTCAACAAGTATGCTTAGGTTTATTGTGGTGACAACAGTACAGAATGTTGACAGTGAGGATTGTTTCCCCAAAGCAGGCCCCACAGTTGCCATGGCTATTGTGGAAAAGTGTACCACATGCTAGAGAGGCCCCAACGAGGTAGCAGTCTAACCTCCCTAGGGCCACAGAGATGTCAGGGAGGGATGGAAAGGCTTTGGGGACCAGGCGTGGGAGTGCAGGGCCATCAGGGTTCAGGGAGGTGGGTGCTGTTTGACCATGTGGTGGAGCAAGACCGAGGACAGCTCCCGATCAGGCTGCCCTGCTGCAGGGCTCCTCTGTGCTTTGTCTTGAGGGCTGCAGGAACAGCAGTGGGCTGGGTGGGGAGCTGCCTGCCAGTGTTTGCTCCTGGGATTTGATATGACTAGCGGAGGGACAATGAGAACAGCGGTCCCCAGTGTTCTGTCAGAGGCCCCAGTGTGGCCTGCATGCCTTTGATCAAAGTATTGGGGAGCAAGAGGTGTGGTTTGAGGGGCGAGAGCTCAGTGTGGGACTTGGCACCAGAGTCCCCTGCACGCTGGCTCCTGGCACCAAGGAATTTGGGGAAACGAAAAGGCTTGGCTTGTAGGGAGTCATGCAGAGGATGCAAGGGTGAAAGAAGGCAGAACTCAAGTTGTGACCGAGTGCTGCTGGCTCACCAGAATGCTTTCTGGGTGGGCGCAGCCACTGTGAGGCGCTTATAATCTGCCTGGACTAGGCTGAGGACCGGTCCCGCGTGGAGCCTGTGTGTGGTTGAGGCAGTGGCGGGAAGCGGATGAGATGGGAAGTAGCGCAGACAGCTGCCCTCCCGGACTGTCGGGAGGGGACGTGGATGCCAGAAGCCTGTGTGTCTGTCCTCACACAGCTAAGGAGCCCAGACCCTGTGCTGCTCGTCCACTCTGCACAGCTGCAGTGTTAGCTGTGGGGAGCTGCATTGTAACAAGGGGTAAGGGAAGTCCTTTCTGATGCTGGGTCCTGAGAGCCCCAGTCAGAGAATGGGAGGGGTTATGGCTGCAGGACACCGTCCCAAGCCCTTGGGTCCCTCTGGCACAGGCTGTGTTCCAGACCATGTTGATTGTCTCAGCCTAAGTTGCCGAGCCCATGTGTTCTTGCCCCACTATCTACTGCCCACCCACCAGACCACCCAGGTATGCAGACCACCCAGGTGGCACCTGTGTCTGGCTTTGAGGAACACACTGCTGGTTGGCAGCCACTGATTGTTGTCCTCTTGCCTGGTGGGACTGGAGTGTGGGTTTGAAGCTTCTCTGGAGGACCCAGGGCCACGGAGCTGCCCATGACAGGAGAGGAGGGACTAGCTGAGGGACAGTAGCTCAGGAATTTGTATTTGGATTGTGTGATCACTTCAGGGTCTGTCCCGATAACTAACTTCACCAAGGTCCTTTTCTAAGATGGAGGAGCAAGGAACTTTCTGCTACCTGCCTTGTTACTCAGGAAAAAGACACCAAATAAATGCCACTTGTGTTCCTATCAGGAGGGACCCAGCTGGCACAGGTGTTGGCACTGAACTTCCCATGGTGTTTTAACCTCATCAACAGGATGTTTTCCCACAGGATACCCATCAGCTCTTGCAGTGGGACCAGCAGCCACAAGTCCTGGAAAAGCAGCTTCCAGAACCCATCTTCCATAGATTCCTGATTTGCTGAGGCTTGTTCCATGCCAGGCACTGTGCTGGTGACTGATGGGACAGGGAGGGATAAGGATGCCATCCCTGCCAGCCATGGTGGCACACACCTGTTCCAGTACTCAGGAGGCTGGGGCAGGAGGATCACCATGAGGCCAGCCTGAGCTACATAGTGAGTTCAAGGCCAACCTGAAGTACATAGTGAGACCCTGTTTCAAAACAAGGGCGGTGGAGGGGACATACCTTAGTAATAAGGCCTTGGGTTCAGTTCTTAATACTAAAAAAACATGACGATCCCCAGCCCTAGGCTAAGTCCCACTCAGACCCATTTTGTTTGCCAGCCAGAAGAGTGATTAGTTGTCTTTGTTTTGTGTTTTTGCTCCCAACAGAAGGTCCTTCTCTTTCTTTCTGTTCACTTTATAAAGAGGTTTATTTTACAGGGTTATGGGCTGTGTCTGGCAATGGCCTTCTTGCTGTTGGAGCCTCAAAGAGGTACAGGGCCTCATGTAGGAAAACAAGGAGTGCACATGCATGTGCCACATCCTTGTGGCCCCCAGTCCTGCCATTTCGCTGCCTTATGTGTTCCTTGCCTAGTCCTCAAAACCGTCGTAGTGTGGGACCTGTGACAGGACCTGGATGTGTGCTGCTGTAGAGGAGAGCACAAGGACACTGGGCTGCGGGGTCCAGAGAGACATGTAGGATGCACCAAGAGGCCAAGAATGAGAAAGGAGTGATGTGGGGGGGCTCATCAGTAGAGTAGCTGGGAGCTCTGAAAAGAAAGGCCCCGGGGAGCTCTGGTAGCACAAAGATCAAAGACTTGCTGTCCCCAGCCAACCTGTTTAATCAGACTCACCTGCTCCTGCCCTGCTGCAAGGAGGGGAGGGAGGCTGGGGCCCTTTCCTGAGCACATGCACTGTGGGGGCCCTCCCTGTCCTCAAGGCCTCCACCATGCCTGACCGGAGATGCTCCTGGCCTCACTCCAGAATCAGCAGCCAGAGACTTTCCCTAAAGGTCATGCAAGACCTGAAGCCTGGCCGGGAGTACTGGAGGAACTGGGTCTGCTTAGGACACAGTACCAACCCCACCAGCTGTCCAGATTCTGCGGAGGGAGGTTACTGCCCAAGGCCTGAGAGTGGAGTGACAGGATGTTTCTGGGGTCTGGGAGCTGTGATTCCGCAGCGTGGGAGGAAGCCTGAGTTGGGTCAAGGCTGCTGGGCATGACCAACGGGTGCTGGAGTGGTGGTGTGGCTGGGGGGCTGTGAGAAGGGGTGTGGTGTGGTACATGTGGGTGTTGTGGGGACTTAGTTCCTGCCCCCCACACCCCGAGGCTGGAATCAGACTTAGCCCCTGTGTGGTTTAAAGAGTCATTTGGTTCTGGGGTTGTTACAGGTCTGAGGAGACCCTTTCCCCACCTCTAGGTTACCACTTCCAGTTCTGTTTGTTGGTAGGTTTTTCTGCTTCTCTGCCTGCTTGATCTTTGCTCCTCCCCAGGCGTAGGCATGAACTTCTTGCTTCGGAAGATGAAGATGTAAAGAGCTCTCTGTAAGGGCCACTCCTCATCCTCGTACTGCATCTTCCCAGAAAAGTGCGTTGGTGATGTGAATCACCTCCATATTCAGTCCCTGAAAGCCATGTTTTCAAACTCCAGTTTCTTTATGGCAGAGTAGTATTCCATTGTGTGGAAATACCACATTCTGTATCCATGCATCTGTTGGTGGACATCTAATGCACCTCCAGGATTTAGCTATTGTGAATTTGTGTTGCTCTGAACATGGGTATACATGTAATTGCTGCAGTGTAATGACTTCAACTCTTTCAATCAGTTCTGGTGCCCCTGCTTGTTTTTTTCCTTCTTACTATTATCTGGTATACTTACTCTTTAAGTTTCCCAGGCTGGGCTCAAACTTGTGGTACTCCTGCCTCAGCCTTCCAGAGTGCTGTGATTACAGGCAACTACCATCGTATCTAAGTTCTTTTTTTTTTTTTTGTGGTACCAGGAATTGAACTCAGGACCTTGCACTTGCCAGGCAGTCACTATGCACTTATTCTTTGTATTTATTAATAATATTTCTTATATATTAATTTTTTGGGGGTCTTTTTAGACAGTATCTCACTATGCTGTTCCATCTGGCCTTGAGCTCACTTTGTAACCCAGGCTAGTCTCAAACTCACAATGATCCTCTTGCCTCAGCCTCCCGAGTGGTGGGATTGCAGGTGTGCACCAGCACACTTGGCTAAAATTATTAATAGAATAAATGATCTAAATATTGAATATATCATATGTTAATATATTTAAAATATTTAAATGTAACTTGTTAATTGCATTATGAATATAATAAAAATTAGGTGTGGTAGTGCACACCTGTGATTCTTGGGATGCTGAAGCAGAAGGATCACAAGTTTGAGTCCAGCCTGAACAACTTAGACATGGTCTTAAAAAACAATAAAGGGCTGGTGATGTAGCTCAGTGCACAGCCCCTGGGTTCAATTCCCAGTGTAATAAATAAATACAAATGCTGATTCTTTTTTGTTTTGAGGCAGGGTTTTGGTCTGTGGTTCAGGCTGTCCTTGAACTCACTATGGAGCATAGGTTGGCCTTGAACTCACAGAAGTCCTCCCTTAACCTCACTTCTGGAGTGCTGGGATCACAGGTGTGTACCACCACACCCAGGTTTTCCTCTATTTTAGAAAGATTTCTTCTACTTTATCTTCCAGGCCTTGTGTTGTATTTTTCATTTATGTTATATTTTAATTTTCAAGGGTTTTATCTTCTTTCAGAATGCCATCCCCGTTTCTAAAAAGATCAAGTTCTGGGGCTGGGGAATTGTGTAGTGGCAGAGCACAGGCCCAGTGTGTGCCAGGCTCAGTCCTCAGCACCATGATGAAAAAGATAGTACCATATGCTTCATCCTGGCATTATGGCTCTCTTCCTGTTCCTGAAGGTGGTGATGTAGGCTCTGTGGGGTTCGTTCCTCTTCTCAGGTTGCACTCTTTCTTTCTGCACCACGGTGTTCCCCCTGGATAGAGAGGAACCACTGCTTCCCCTCCCCACTGGGGGCCCCAGGAGCTCCAGAACCCGGGCTCCTGGTGGCGCCTCTCACGGCTGAAGTGTGAACGGGAAACCTCTGGGAAGGGCTTCCTTGGTCTGTTGTGGCCAGCGCTTTAACCTTCTGCCTGGGCCTGGGGCCTGGGGCCTGGGGAGAGGGCAGGTGCTGTCACAGGGCCAGGCCAGGCCCTTCTTTGAGGAACCACCTAGGAAAACAATGGTAAACCTTTTGGAGACTGAGTGCCCAGACTGCAACCCCAAGCCTATTTACCTCTCACAGAGTGCCAACACTGCAACTAAACCTGAATATCTGATACTCAGCTGCTGCGGGGAGTTGACTTGAGTTCCAGCAGCCGGGGGTCTGTGTGCCTTGGTGTGTGCTGAGCATGGGGTGGGGGCAGGGAGCCACCACACAGAGCACCAGTTCCATTGGCCTAGAAGGTGGCACACAGGGACCGGCCTGCTATGCCCAACCTTGGGGAAGAAAGGAGGAAGCGAAGGGAATGTGGGCAGCCCTGTCTTGGAGCTTTAGGGCTTCCCAGGAAAAGGGGATGCATAAAGGACACATTGTGACCTGGCCCAATCCCCAGTGTGTCCACACAGCTGCAGCGACAGCTGCCTCCGGGGTACTACAAGCATGAACATCTGGGTCCCTGCCCTCTAAAGGCACTGGGCCCCTCTAGCTTGGGAGCTTCAGCGTGGCTCAATGGTCCATAGCCTGCATTAGGACAGCAGGCATCTTCTGGGGTGATGGCAGAGTCCTGGGGAACCTTTAAGTACAAGCCCACTTCTGTCCATCAGCTGACCAGGTTGGCTGAAACAAGGGGCTTGGTGACTTCACCTAACCAGTGCCCTCTGTGAAGCCCCTGCTGGCATGGCTGTGGGGCAGAGCTGCCCAGCTTCCTTTGAAACAGCCATGTGCAGGGCAGGCCTGAGCAGGGGGCTGAGGTGGGTTTTTTTTTTGAGACATGGTTTTGTGTAGTCCACGTCAGCCTTGAACTCACTATGTAGTCCAGGGTGACCTTGAACTTGTGGCACACTCCTGAGTGCTGGGTGACAGGCATGTGCTACCACCCTTAGCAGGAGGCTAGGCTCTTTGCAGATAGATGTGGCCCTCTGGTCTGCACAGAGCTGCAGGGCGCCCTCCTCCTCCTCCTCCGCTGGTGCCAGCATGCTGGGGGCCACACCTCATGATGGGCTCTTTCTTTAGTTGCAGATCTGGGACACAGCTGGCCAGGAGCGGTTCCGCACAATCACCCAGAGCTACTACCGCAGTGCCAACGGAGCCATCCTTGCCTATGACATCACTAAGAGGAGCACCTTCCTGTCAGTGCCCCATTGGATTGAGGATGTGAGAAAGTATGCGGGCTCCAGCATTGTGCAGCTGCTGATTGGTGAGTTGGGCTCGGGCAGGGCTGGGAGGGGCCCTGTCCCGGCCTCCTCCTCCTCTTCTTTTCTTCTTTCCTTTTTCTTGATGACATGGTCTTGCTGTGTAGTTTACACTGTCTGGGAGCCCACTATGTAGCCCAGGCCATTCTTCTTCTGCCTCAGTCTCCCGAGGGCTGGCTGTTTCTCTTTTCCAAGTGCAGGGCAAGCCTTCAACAGAGAGAAGTGAGCTTGCCCTGCAGCAGTGGAGCAGAGTTGGAATCCTGAGCTTGCCCACTCTGACCCTGCCATCATCAACAATGCTGGAGTTGCGACAAAGCCGCGACACAGAGCCAGAGCACGAGGATGGCAGCTGGGCTCAGTGCAGCGAGGCCATGTGCCTCTGTCGCTGCCCCTGTAGCTGGTGCTGTGGGCTGCTAAGATAGCAAGGGAGCTTTATTTGGCTCCCAGCTCTGGAGGGCTGAGGCCAAGGGGCTGTGTCTGATGGTGGCCTCTTTGTGGTCAGAGTCCCCAGATGGCACAAGTTACACAAGGTAGGAGACATAGGCACGTGTGCCACTTCCTGTCTGTGCCTGTTATAAAGCAGCGGGATCAGCGACGGGGCTCCAGCCTTGTCCCTGGTCCCAATGCCCCCGCGTCATTACAGTTCATTGAGTTTGCACCCTCTGCCTCTCAGTGGAGATCAAGGTCCAGCCCAAGTTTCAGAGGGGACAGACAAGGCCACCCCATAGCATCAAGTGTCTGTACTGTGGCCTGCTGCATCTTCACAGTCAAATGGGACTTGTCTCTCCAGACCCAGCTACTCCTGTGATTGGAGGGGCTGGATTCAGAAAGTCCCCCAAGCCCGTGAGCTCAGACCTGGCCATGCCACCCCAGCAGGACCCAGCTTGCCTTTCTGGCCCAGCCACTTCCTTTACCCAGGATGTTTCTCAAAAGCTTTATTACAGAGCACCTAAAAAACAGAACCATGTAACAGACCCTTTTAACCTCCGCAGGCCATTCATACTTGAGTCCCTCTCCTTGTTTCCTGCCCATGTCCCTCCTTTTGCTTTGAGACCAAACCCATGTGCCAAATCGTTCTGTCTATATGCCAGCATGAATCTATTACAAGACAGAGACTAGAAATACATGACAATACTCTTTTCTAAAAATATTGACAGTTCTTAGGGGGGCAGCAGGCCAGGGAGGGAGCTCAGCTGCAGAGGGGCCTTGGTTCCATTCCCAGGAATACAAAAGAAAGCAAAGAGAAGTGATGCATAAGTGAGGCTTTTGCAAAGTTAAGGAAAAAAAATGAGATTAAAGAATGGAATAAGCTGGGCATAGTGGCACATCTGTGGTCCTAGCACTCTTAAGAGGCTGAGGCAGAAGTATGCCTGTGAGTTCAAGGCAAGCCTGGGGGATACATAGTAAGACCTTTATTTATTTATTTTTTTCTCATCAATAGTATTTATTCATGTGAACAGCTTTACAAAAATGGTAGCACTCAGTTTGCTTAGCACATGCTCCCTGACAGCTAGTTTTGAATAGCGCACTGTTACATATTTCAGATGTCCTAAGTTCCATGGGAATGATACTCCTTTAAAAACAGAGTATCTGGAAAATTAAGGAACAGGAACAACTTTTTACATACTGGAATTCTAACAACCTCTGCTTACTAAAACTTTTTTGTTTTACATTTGGTCTTTTGCTGTTACATAATCATTACTGTTCATATCAGAAAAGTGCCTAGGGTGATGAAAAGCACCCCTGTAATCCTGGAATCTGAAACCCATTCAGCCAACAGGAAGTACTATTCCCTGCTATCTCACAAACCCATGACAGAAGCCCACAACTCATCAAAAAGGATCAACTGACTTTCTTCTAACATTCTAAATGAACACAGCACAAACAGGTTTTTCTTTTTGGCTATTTGGATAGGGTCTTGCTATGTAGTTCAGGCTGGCCTCAAACTCATGGCAATCTTCCTGTCTCAGCCTCTTGAATGCTGGGATTATAGGCCTGTGCTGTCATGCCCGACAGGTTTTTTAAGTCACAGCTATTTTTATACCTTGTTGTACAAAGAGGCACATCTCTAAGAGGGCATAGCAGATTATGACGTTACAGACATGTCACTTTCATAACAAGTAATGCAAGGACTAGTATTTTGAAAAGGGAATGCTGGGAAGAGTCTTTAAGGCTCCAAACTAATAGTGGGGGAGGTGTGGGTGGCTTTCCATCTGTTATGTCAGACCCAACATGTGTCAACACAGAGCTAGCAATGCTGTGAGCCAGTGTCTTTGGAAATTGCAGAGGAGGGCTTATACTGAGCCTGTAGAAACTGCTTTCAACTAAATGTAATTATTTCAAGATCTAGTTAGCAATATATGCATCCTGATTTAGTTTCCTCCCTAATGGAACAAACTTTAATGTGCCTAACAGTAATTGCTGGCAGCTTATGCTGTTTCCCCTAGGAGTTTACACTTGGTATTTCATCCAAATGGACACATGGCACACTTGAAGTTCTACCAGTCACAGCTCTAACGGCACGTGGTTAGGCATTTAGTACTCATCTAGGCATGGAGCTCCCACTCTGGCAAGGCTGAGGTCAGACCTGTGTTCGCTTCAGGAGGTTTTGTCATTGTGCACCTGCACAGAGAGCAAATTATAGATGGGGACACTGCAATTTGGCCTTTTGTGTCATCATTCCTCAAGACCTTGTTTTAAAAACAGCAACAAAACCAGAAAAAGACAGAGGATGTAGTTCAGGGCAGGTGGCCCGGTTTTAATCCCTAGTACTAGGGGAAAAAAATGAGTAAGAGCTATTTGGCAGGTTGAGGCAGGAGGATCACATGTATGAGGCCAGCCTGAGATAGCAAGACCCTATCTCAAAGTCAGAAAGGGTTTGGGTATAGCTCATTGGTACAGCCCTTGCTTAGCATGGGCGAGGCCCTGGGTTCCATGCCCAATGCTGGGGGGAAAAGAAAAAGAGCTTTAAACTTAGGAAAGTCTGTTTTTCTTTTTCTTTCTTTTTTTTTTTTTAAGTAAAAAATGTCTTGATTGCGGGCACAGAGAAGACCACAGCAAGAAGGAGGGACATGGAGATTCTGAGGGCCTGGCTGGGAGAACAATGGCTATATGAAGCCAGGCTGGCGATGGGGTTTAGGGGAGGGGTCTGTGTGCTGCAGTAGATAGTGATTGGGCAGGGGGTGGGAAAAGAAACAGGATGTTGTAAAAGGGAAGTAGCAAGTTATAACTTGACCGCGGGAAGAAGGTGGGTCTTGGCACATGGCCTCCAGTGGCCCATGCCATATTGGCTAGCCACCTTGATGACTTAGCAGAAATTTTACTAAGGTAGAAAACCCATCATTCCCATCTTTTGGTTATAAGGGGCAATAACTTTGTTTTCTGCTGAGTAGGGGTGTTGTCATGATAGGGGGCAGCAGGATGACAGGTTATGCCCATGTGGAAGCTGGTGCTGGGGGTCTCGGCCAGGACAAGGAGCTTGTTGGCAGAGATAGTGCACATCCTGGATTGGAGAAATCTTGAAAAAAGTTTAAAAATACAAGGTGCTATGAGAAGGAAAACAATTAGCTTGAGTAATGGACTCAAGAGAGAGAGAGGAGGAAGGGGGTCCATGGTCCAAAAGCATTATCCCACCATGACCATGACGAAGAAGTGTGGCCATATCCTAGCTGTTGGTGTTTTCTGTTGAGGTAGTTATGGCAGTAGTCACAAAGGTTTTTTACCTTTCCTGTGATAATCCCAGGTGTATTTGTGAAGTAGCAGCATTCTTTCCCCAGAGTAGCACAAGTGCCTCCCTTTTGCTGTTGTAGCACCCAGCGCCCTGTGGTTTGGGGCACACCTGCCACCAGGGAGCTGGTTTGGTTTTGGAGGATGGCCTGTGTCATTAATTTTACTTTGCATTTAGGAGAGATTATCTATGGTGTCATTTAAGGCTTGCTGAGTATAGTTAGTGAAGGCCTTGATATGTGTCATATAATACTCTAGACAAGATCTGGCGGTTTTTTAAAAAGGAATCTCACGTATTTATTGTTGGTTTTATCTGTGTGGTTACTTAGAGTTTTGTAGTCTGTAGGCAATAAACCAGTGTTTTGAAGACATTAGTAGTATGGCATTGCTTTATACACCTTGTGGTGTACTTTTCTGTTGAATGTTTAAGACCAAGTTAAAGTGAGACCTGTATTAATTAAAATTAACTCCTAACTATCAAGATCAGTTATGTCTCAGGATTTACCTTGGAACCATGTACAGTGCCTCTTAGTTCTGTCAGTGTCAGCTGTCTGGATGAGTCATGGCCATTGCTTGACCAAGTTGCTTTCTATGAAAGCTTGGGAGACTTTGGTGACTCTCCTTAGGTATGCTATATACCATAGAATCATTTTCCTCTGTGGTCTCATAATCTCCTTCATTAGAAGATCAGGGACTCAACTGAGTTATATGATGTTGCAGCAGAAGTTCTCTTATATCCCGGGTCCATATTAACCTTGGAGGGCTTGGCTAAAATATTGGTGTCCTCTTAGCCTATCTGTCTTTCTAATGTTTGGTCTCTAAACCTCAGTTGTTGAACATCCAGAAGAGAAGATTAATGACATTATATTGTAATGGGAGCAGTGAACTTAATTATCAAAATTTTATCTGAGTATTAAGCACCTAGAAGTACAAAATATAGCCAGAGAATTGTTACTTCTTAGCAACCATGGATGTTCTAGTAGTTGAATCCTTGTACAGTGTTAACAAACAACAGTTATATAGTTCTACAAAGAAAATTTGAAATAAAAAATCATACATAGTATTGTAACATAACAGGCATTGTTACATTTCTGTAGCATATTTAGATCTTCCTTTTCAAATAGAATAGCCCTCTTAGTCAATCATCTGTACCTAATACATAAGGAGCTTTTACCTAACTTGTCCTTATCTAGGAAGTCATTGAAGAAATTTATAGCATCGTCTGGGCTGTTTAATATCTAAGCATCTCTAAATGTAGTGGCACATACATAGCATATACTGTGCATCACATAGGTTTTTGTTAAAAGGTTAACATTTAAATGATGACCTCATGTTGGCCTGACATGAACCTCTTAATACAAATATCTGGAGCATGAGAGAAAGGCAGATGTCTGAATCTGAAAGAAAATATCTTACCACTTTTATAAATAATCCCAGTTTTACATTTTTAGAACATCATACATTTGGAAGGCATGAATATATTTAATACACCATGAAATTGACAATAATGAATTATTAATATTTTGTTTTTAATCTAGTTTTGTATCAATAGCTTATTTTAATCAGAAAACGTTATTGTCTTATTTTTTAAGATTTAACCTTTTGACAACAGCCAGTATAAACATATCACAATAATATATTTTGAACAATATTTATTTGGGTGTCTCCCATAAGGCTATGGAGATTATTGAGGCTTCCTATTAATGAACAAGGACTGGAGAAATGTTTCCTGGCAGCTGCTTCCTTATTCATCAATTGGAGTCCTGTCCAAGTTTTTCCCCACCCTGAGATTTTAATTATCTTTTATGTCTAACAATTTTTATGTCTTGTGAACATCTAATCACAATATTGGACACGTTAATTTTGAACAGTGAGAGACTCTCAAGTCATAATATATAAACAATAATATGTATAACATTTACTAAACCAATTTTGACATTTTGATCAGCTGGCAACCTTGGTGTAAGCATACCCTTAATTTAGATAACATTTATCTATAAGTCAGAATAATTGCTGACAATTTTTTAAAAAATGAAAATATATAAAAAGAAAAATTTGTTGAGCTCAAATAAAACAGCTGTTTACAGATTGGACAGAGAGACAAACAAAACAAAAACACATACATGGGATAATTTGCTTATAAAATCAGAGTGCACTCCAATATATTTTTGGGCAAATTGAATTATAATAATTTTTATAATTTTTAAAGTTTATAAAGACTAGTCAGAATTCTTTTATTTTTATTTTTTGTAGGTCTATTAGCAGAGATCTCTTATAAGAAGAATTTGGAAAAAATTAAAACCTTTTATCTATAGCTAATACATTTTCAGTACTTTATTATGTCTTAAGAATATCAACAACTTTTGGGTCCCTTTCTCTTATGTAGCTTTTAGCTTAGTCATTTTCACACACTCTGCCACCCATTTGGAATTTTTTTTTATAGTTTTTTTTTTTTAATCTTTTTAGATTTAAAGGGCTAGAGAAAGAGATAGAGAATGAGAACAAGCTAGGGAATGGGAGAGAGAGATGGGAAAGGGAAAGAGAAAGAGAAACAACTAGAAAGAGCATGTCAGAGAATGAGAGCAAGAGAGATCAGACAGGCAGCCAGAGACAGGAAGTGGACGTGAACAAGGCCCTCAGGGCCTGTTACCTCACACAGAAGGGAGTAAGGGACGAGGGGGAAAAAGAGCAGGATGGTTAGGGTTAGTCTGGTGTCTGTGGTCAGCTTTGTTTTGGTTGAGGGGAGGAGGGTGGATGTAAGGATGATACAAAGGTGTTTGCAGTGTAAATCATAGAAACTAACCACAAAGTGTAACTCTTTAATGTAGTTATGAGGGTCAGCAGAAGGGAACCTAATTTATGATAAATGTGAGATAGGCCGAGAAGGGTAAAAAGGACTTGAACGCGAACCAGGCCCTTGGGGCCTGCCTGTTCTTGGAGAGGACACATAAGTTGAGGCTGGGAAGATGGTGCCCAACTAGAAGATGGTGGAGTGCGGGAGGAGCCGGAACAAGATAGCAGTGGGTGGGAGGAGTTAAGGACAAGATGGCAGCAGCTGGGAGGACAACGTGGAGGCGGTGGGAGGTGGGAGGACCGAGTGTGCAGAACCAGCAGTTTAAATGGCAGCAAAGGGGCAGAAGAGGGAGAGTGGAGATGGCCAGTGGTGGAGAGGAAGTGGGAGCCCCCCGAGCAGTGGGCTGGGGAGAGTGGGGAGGCTGAGAAGTAGGTAAAGGGGACGGGGTCGGGCAGCTGAGTGAGAGGCGAGGAGGGGCGGTTGGACCTACGGCTGAGAGGGTTGAGGAAAGGCGGGGTGGGCGTTAGGCTGGGGAGGTTGAGCTAGGGCAGAGGAGGGTGAAAGCTGGAGGCACATCCTCCAGAGGGTGAGGAAAGGACTCAGGCAAGGGGTCTGGAGGCGTGGGGCAGGCCAGACATATTTGGGCCACCCCACATGCCTGAAGGAAGGAAGGATATGCCCGAAGGGCAGTAAAGGCTTGTATGTAGAGTTTACCCCATTTGCCCTTGTGGCAGCACAAATTGTCTAGGTCCCTGAGGATATGAAAATCAATTGTTTTGACTTAACAGTATCTCTGAGCCCGAGAGTGTTTATAGTGGCCAAGAGACAGCAGAGCGGAGTGTGTTTTGGGGGATGGGAATTAATATTTCCCATTTTGTGGCCCAATTAAGGCAAGCTGGAGACTTAGCCAGCCAGTCTCAAAACACTTAGAGGGCCGTCACCTTTGTTGGGGTGCAAGAGGAGGAAAACACCCAAACCTGTCCTCCCAGTCATCACAGAGAAGGCAGAAGGCACCCCAAAGGACGTGAGAGAAGAGCAGGAGTCCTGACGGAGGCTTGCCATAGCAGATCAGGGCAAGAGAAAAAGGAGGCTCTTTGGAGGGAGTGCACAAAGAGCCACATGCCCTAAACCCCCCGAGTTAATGACACCAATGTGTTAGAGTTTTGGCACAAGTAAAAACAGAACAAAGTAAAAAAAGGTCTTTATTACAGGCACAGAGAAGACCGCAGCAGGAAGAAAGGACATGGAGCTTCTAGTCTGTTTTTTTGTTGTAGTTGTCGTTGTTTTGTTTTTTTAGGACAGAATTCACTCAGGCTGTCCTTGAGTTTACTGTGTAGCCCAGGCTGGCCTCAAACTCACAGTGACCCTCCTGCTTCAGCCTCCTGAGTACTGGGATTACAGGGGTGTGCCACCATATGTGGTTTTTTTTTTTTTTTGGTTTGTTTTTGAGACAAAGTCTTTCTTATGTAGTTCAGGCCAGCCTTGAACTTACTATATCGACTAGGCTGGTCTCAAACTGCAATCTTCCTTGCTCAGCCTCACTAAGGCTAGGATTATAGGCATGCACCACCACACCCAGCTAGGAAAGTCTTTCTTTGAAAGGCAGTTTACCATGCCCAGGTGTGTTTCTCTATAGCTGGCAGAGGGAGGGTGTGATGCTGGGGCTCTTGGGATGGCCCTGCCTGGCAGAGCTAGGCTCATCCAGCCCCTGTGGATCTCACCATGCTGCCCCCGGTCTCTCCATGGTAGGGAACAAGTCTGACCTGGCTGAACTTCGGGAGGTCCAGCTGGCTGAGGCTCAGAGCCTGGCTGAGCACTACGACATCCTGTGCGCCATTGAGACATCTGCCAAGGACTCAAGCAATGTGGAGGAGGCCTTCGTGCAGGTTGCCACTGAGCTCATCATGCGGCATGGGGGCCCCATGTTCAGAGAGAAAAGCACCGATCTCATCCAGCTGGACAGCAAGGACATTGGAGAGAGCTGGGGCTGCGGGTGTTGACGGGCACGGCTAGGCTGCCTCCTTCTCTCGGGCTCTGCACTGGAAGTGGATGCTGGGAAGGAGGAGCCGGACTCCCTGCAGTGCCTGGTGGCTGGGGCAGTGGGCTCCATATTCTCCACATTCCAGGACTGCCCTGCGCCCGCCAGCTGACCCAGGGTGGGATGGGTTGGGTGCCCCATGCCACCTTCTCCTTTGCCCAGGGACCTTGACTTGGTAGATTCTGCCAGACTCTTGGGGCCCCTGTCTGGAGTCCAGTGAGCAGGAGCTAGCTGGACCCATTCCTGAGTGCAGCCTGGTGCTGATTTCCTGGCCGAAAGTGGCTTCCTCCCTTGTGCCTACTACGGCCCTGGCCGTCCCCTGGGCCCAGCTCACTGCCCTATCAAGATCTCAGTTTACTAGTTCTCTGTGTGGCTCCTCATTTTCATCAGCACAAGTGTGGGGATCTTGGCCCATGGCAGCTGGGTATGGGCACAGCAGCCCAGCCAGAGGGCCAGGCCATGGAGGAGAGGGGTGCTGAGGGGGAAGTGGCCGCCTGAGGCAGCAGTGTGTAGTAAAACAGTAGAGGGTATGTTCAGTGCCTCAAGGCCAGGCCAGGCCCTCAGCCACAACCCTCAAAGCTGCTGTGACCAACCCTGAGTCTCAGGGCCCAGGGAACTGGGGCACCCAGCCTCATTCCTGGGTGCACAGATGCTCCTGCCACCGTGTTAAGGATCACCTGCTCCCCGGGGACCCAGTGAACCCAGTTTCTCAACAACAGAGGTCTCACCTGGAGTCATGCTAGGTCTTCTTCATCCCTTGGGCCTGTAATGGCCTCAACCTGTACAGGGTGCTGAGGTTGGACAGCAGGTGGGGACCCGTAAAAAATAGCACCATCCTCTGGGCAGAGTGCATGGGATCCCGCCTGCCCATATTGGCCCTAGGAGGAGTTGCTCTTCTCTGAGGTGTGGGGAGCACTGATACAGTGCTGGCAGCTGAATCCCACCCAGTGGCTCTTGCCACACTCCAAGCACCGTGGCTACAGAAGCCCCTTCTCTGGGGCCAGGGCATGAGCCTGTGGCTGAGCCTGGCACACAAGGGAGGCAGGGCCAGGTGGGTGAGGAGCTGCATTCCCAGCAGCTGCTGAGCCTCTGCCCACCGTGCTGCTGGGCTCGGGGTGTGCCTGGGTCTCCTGCTAGTTCAGTTGGCCTGTGCTGTTTGCAGGAAGTGCCGGGGCCACCCTGGCCTTGCACTACTGCACATGGGCCTGAGACCTCCGCCAGGGCTGAGGCCTTTGGGGTCACTCAGGACAGGCAATGCGACCTGGAGCAGCCATTGCCCCTTCCGCCCCAGTTTCCTCCAAGACAGGGTCCCAGCTCTGCTCCTGCCTTGGTCCTTGGATGCCCTCTGAGCCCCAAGAGGGGAGGACTTAGTGCACTGGGGCCTCCAGGATGGGCTTAGGGGCGCACGTGGCCTCTTCCCCAGGACAGGAATGCCTGACACTGGTGTGACCTGCTCTGCTCTAAATGCCAGGAAGAAGCACCTTTGCTGCTTGTGCAGTGATGGGAGACAAACCCCTCACTGTCCCCCAAGGCTGGGACCTGAGCCAGACTGTCCCCAGGACCTTCACCTGAACCATGGGCCCTTAGGACAAGCTCAGAGAACACCAGGCCCAACCTTGGATTTAGAAGGGAAACAGGCTGGGGCTGGGCCTGCCAGCCATCCCTTTCCACAGGGAGCCTCCAAGAGCAAGACCCCATCCAGGGGTTCTTCTCCCTTGCTCACAGCATTCCATGGCATCTGCAGCCACAGGTTTGTAAGAGAGGTGGCCCGATTCTGGGTGTGGTGGTGCATGTCTGTATTCCCAACACTCAGAAGGCTGAGACAGGAAGATTGCTCCAAGACTAGCTTGAGTTACATAGTGAATTCATGGCCAGCCTGGATTACATAGCAAGACCCTGTCTCAAAAACAAATAACAACAAAAAATTGCTTCAAATACAGACCCCAAAGATGTATCACCAGTGTAAGAGATCTCTGAATGAAGGCTGCTCAAATTCAGGTCTAGGAGCCTCAAATTCCTCTGCTGTTGGGCTGCAGCTGCCCAGGATGAGGAGCTAATCCTGCGGGAGGAGTTCCTGCCACTCACACTGCTCCCAGCTCTCGAGATGGGCTCTGGGGCGCATCCAGCCAGCAGCAGCAGAACTCAGGGGGTGCTGGCGGGAGCCAGTGCCTGGCTCATGAGATACAGGGAGACTCTGGCCACAGGGATAGTGACCTGTCCTTGGGTCTGCTTGGCACAGCAGACAGGAGTGCGCCTGTGAGACAGTGTTTCTGAAACTCACACGCTGCTGGGGGCTCTGTCCACAGGAAGGGTCTTGACTGTGGGGCTGCAGTGCAGCTTAGGGCAGAGCAGCTGCGAAAGAAAAACTAGTCTGGAAGTGAAATGTTCACAGTGGCAAAGGAGGGAGGATTTCAACCCCAACAGGTCTTTGGGGCAGGAACTTCCTCCCCTCATCCTTCCCTCTTCCTCTTCCCCTCTGCTCCCCTCTTTTATCCTGGCCAAGACGGTATGTATCGGGCCGGGGATACATCTCGTGACCTAGTGCCTGCCACGCAATTGTGAGGTCCTGAGTTTGATTCCCAGTACAAGAAAAAAAAAATAGTATGTGTCAGTGGGGTTTTGTTTGGTTTTATTGTAGAACTGGGGGTTGCACCCTTTGGAAGTGAGCTAATCCGGCCCTTCTCTTATTTTTTATCTTGAAGATAAGGTCTTACTGTCACAAAGTTGCCCAGGCTGGCCTTGAACTTGCAGTGATCCTCATGCTTCAGCCTCCTGAGTGCTGGATTACAGGAGTGCACCACTATGCCTAGTTTCTTCTGCTTTTGTTTAGGGGGGTCTTTTTATTTTTTTACCAATAATGAGCTGGTCACCTTCCTTTTGTCCCCACCAAGTGTTCCCACAGGGGCTCTGGAATTGTACTTAGAGGACTGCAGGCGGGGCAGTGTGGAGAAGGCCCGAGCAGCCATGGCAGGGTGCCTGGTGGAGAGGGTGGAGTTCTGTGCGGGGGCATCCAGCCCTCTAGGTGCTTGAGTGTGCTTGGTGCAGTCACTTAGGGTTCCTAACCTGCACTCTCACCCTAACCCTAAATGCCACTGGGACCAGTGCCCGGAGCTGACTGCCACTGGATCTCTGCCCCCAGGAACCTAGATCCAGTGGAGGAATGAGACCTGGTCTTGCAGGGCACAAGGGCAGGGAGGGAGTCAGGGTTGGAGCGCTGGGCAGGGGTGGCTACACTTCCTGGAGAAGGGGCAGGTGGGCAAGCTGACCAGGTGGGTGGGGAAGGGGTAGAGGGAGGTATAGGACTTGCCCAGTCCTCCAAGTCCCTTGGGAGTCAGTTGTCCCAGAGCTCCTGTCTTGCTTCCCTGCCAGCAGCTCCTGGAGGCTGGTGTCTCCCTTTCTCAGGGGCTGGGTGGAGCCCCCTGTGCTGACCTTACCTTGTTCAGCTCCCAGGGTGCCCGGCGGTACATGAGTGAGGCGCAGATCCTGGGGCTTAGGCCATAGGAGGGACCCCTCGAGTGTATGGTGTGAGACGCCCCTGTGACCCGGGTGCTGTGAGCTGATTGCTTTGCGTCCTCTCACCGCGCCCTCTGAGCCTCTGCGCCCTACTCTGTGCACAAGACCTAGGAACTCAGAGCTGCAGATGACTGGCTCAGGCCGCCCTCCAGAGGTCCTGTTCCTGTGCGCCTCCTGCCTTTGGTGTCTGCTGGGACTTTGTCAAGTCTGCATTTGTCTTGAGGCGTTGGGGCTGAGAGACAGGAGTGACCTACGGAAGGGTGCCCACAAGAGGTGCGGGTCCTCACCTGTGCACGTTCCCTAGCCCCTGTCACAGCCCTGTCCCCAGTGCTTCTGAAGTGACAGAGGGCACATGGTGGGGACAGATGCCCAGCTGAGCATTGCCTCCTGGCCGTCCAGGTCAGTGCTGCCAAGCTTGACCAGAACATGCACAGAATTGCTCACCTTCAGACCGGGTTCCGTGCCTGTGGCCTGGTCATTAAATGAATCAGGGGCTAGGTGAGGGATTGTATGTAGTGTGCACGTCACAATATTCAGAACAAGGAAATGGCCGCTGGAAATGCCAACTTGATCTCTTTTATTTCCATGACCTTCCATTCAGCACTGTCACAGCTACTGGAACAGAGACCACAGTGCTATACTGCCGAACAGCGCAATCAATGAGAATTAGTACTGTACTGTAGAAGCCGGCAGGCCACACTGCCGCTCACATTCCTGGGTCTTAAGTCTGAATGTGGGTTGTGAGTCCACGCAGGACCTTGGCCACCTGGGCCAGATGCCAGGGGCCGGGTGTGATGCTGAGCGCACCGAGCACAGCTCCCTGGTGTGAGCCGTGTTGGGCTCTGGTGATGAAATGGGACTTTGCTAAGTCTGTATCTGCCTTAAGGAGGCATCAGGGCTGAGAGACAGGAGCTGCCATCCCGTGGGCACCCGAGGGCTTCCTGCTGCCTGGTTTCCCTCGTGGGTGCCCGATCGGTCTCAGCTTCTCACAGACCCCGAGAGGGCGGGAATGCTGGCACCTGACCTCAGCGGCTGCACTGAGCTCGGGACACCACAGGGCTCAGCTGCCACCTCTGGGGATGGGGCTGTGGGGCCCTGTCCAAGGCATGGGGAGCCGGATCCACATACAAGAAACAGTGTGGAAGCTGTGTCTGGTCACTGTGAACTAGGGCCCAAACACACTTGACAGCATGTGTCAGGAGCCAGTAATACAAACGGGAAAATAGCACCTTTGTCTGTCCTCTTGTTCTAGCTTGGATGTCACTTTACTCCTGAGAACCAGCCTTTAGCAGCCTGGCCTGAGGAGGCATGCCTTTGCTGGGAGGCTGAAGCAGGAGCATCATTTAAGATGCTAAATTCAAGCCCACTGTGGGCAATGTAGCAATTTAGCAAAGCCTGTGTTTAAATAAGAAAGGTAGGAGGATTGTTGCGAGTTTGAGACCAGCCTGGGCTACAAAGTGAGCTCAAGGCCAGTCTGAACTCTATAGCGAGACCCTGACTCAAAAAGACAAAAAAAAGAAAAAAAAAAAAAAAGAAAGGGCTTTCTTTTGTTACTGTATGGCTGGTGGGATCTTCTCGCAATCCAGGAAGAATTACCAGGGAGAGGGTCAAAACAGGACTGAGCAAAAGTGTTTATTATAGAGTGAAAGCAAGAAGCAGCATTTATTGTAAAGTGGAAGGAAAAATGCTCCCAGGCAGATGAAGCTGGGATGGGACCTGAAAAGGACTGTAAAAGGGACTCCTTGTCCAGGGATTTTATACACAAAAATGGCTGCATCTCAGCCAACTTGAGATCAGCCTATGAGGTTAGGATCAGGAAAGTCTGATGTGGAAGTGAGCCTATAGGAGCTCAGGGTAGGTAGCAGTCCTCCTGCCTCAGCCTCCCCAGTGCTGGGATTACAGACATGTACCACCACACCTGGCTCTCTGCTGGAGTGTCATTAACTAATCTTACAAAGGAGAAAGTTTATAAATACTGACTTTGGGAACAGCTGTCCAGTGACATCCAGAGTTCTCACTCTGTCCGCAGCTCATGCTTCGTGGAGGCAGAGAGGATTCTGAACAGTGCAGTGAATTTGTCTCCCAGGGCAGTGCAGGATGGGGCTATGGGCCACCCCATTCCCGGCAGCCCTCCGGAAAGGGACTTCATTGCAGGTCCACTGTCACCTTGCTAGGTTCCAACACCTCATCCTCGGCTAGGCCTCCTCTGCACACCTCGGTTTTCTGTGCTCCCTCCACGTTCCCCAGGGGAAGTGGGCCTGGGGGCAGAGGAGGGAGCCTGGTTCCTGGGCTGCAGCAGTGTTGAGCCCAAGCAGCCCCCAGGGAGAGCTTACACTTCTGTTACTGCAGGCTCCACCTGCCTGACGGCGCAGGAGCAAAGTCAGAACAAAATTAAGTCCCAGATGCATTAAGAGTTGAAGTATTGTGAGAAGTGAATGCCCCCCAAGAACTGGACTCCAGAGGCAGGGAAAGGAGGCTTTAGCCTATGCTTTTGCCAGAGTAGCGTTGTGCGCAGACAGGCACCCCAGAGATGGGCAGCTGTGCGCTTGTATCCCTAACTTGCAGGACCTGAGGTCTGGGGTTCATAGTCCATCCTGCGCAATCCCCCTCCACCGGTATACTTTGGTTTCTGCTAGTTGCCCAGGTAACCTCGTTTACTTTAGTTCCTGTTACAGTTCCTGTTACATCTGTTTCCCAGGAACAGCTGGTCACTGTGATGCATAGCCAGTCACCATCATGAACATTGTATGAACCAATCCCCAACTGACAAGCCACCTTGCCTCTGTTCTTCTGCTTTGCTGCCCCATAAAAGCCTCCCTTCCTGAGCCTTTGGGGCCTGACTTTTTTTTTGAGGTCAGTGTCTGTGGACATTAAATAAGTCTGCCTCCAAATACTGGATGATGTTTCAGTGTTTCTGTTTGCCACTGCACTAAGAGAGCTCTAAACTGGCTTGGTGATGTGTGCTTGTAATCCTAGCATTCTGGAAGCCTGAGGCAGGAGGTCTGCAAGTTTCAACTGAGCTCAGCAGTACAGCAAAGCCCTGTCTCCAAACATAAAGAAAAGGCGGGAGGGAGGGGTCTGGGGATGTAGCTCAGTGTGAAGGTCCTGAGTTTAATCCTTAGTGCTTTAAAAAACCAAAGAAAAGGTCTAATATAGTCTCAGGGGTAATAGATTAAAGGGGAATGTAGGGAAAGTTGGGGGACAGGCAGGGAAAGTTAAAGGAACTCAGTCATATTTCTGGCAAATAAAGAGTTAAGCCCCTGCTAGAAAGAGTAGCTAAGAAAAACAGAACTGATGAGGCTCAATTCCCTCCTTCCCCTAACTCCAATTAAGCACAAAAAACACAAAGGGGCGGGGAACTATATTATAAAATCTCATGTATAAAACACACACTAACATGTAAACACTCACACACCCATACATATATAAGAACATATATATTTTATTATTTTCTCTCTTTTTTTTGTTGAGACACGGTCTGGCTATGTACCCCAGGCTGGCTCAAACTCATGTCAACCCTCCTGCCTCAGCCTCCCAAGTGCTGGGATTATAGGCATCCATCACCATTTCTCACCGTATTAATACACCAAAACACATGAAGTCCCCTGAGTTCCAGCTCTGGACTCACTGCCTCACTCAGACCAGGTTGTTAGCTGTCTCCCTATTTCCTCTCCTGTCCCCAATAATGTGATTTTGCATCCCCATTTCTCTTCCCTTTCCAATAAAATGATTTTGTTTCTCCTTCTGAACTCATATCTCTAATTCTTTCATTGATGTAGTTTTTTTTTTTAAATGAACCCTACATAAAAACCTGCCCTCAGTGGACATAATAGGAAGATGCTAGCTGGGCATCAGACTTCTGGGTCCTGAGTCTTGGTGCCCTGGGGTATTGCTCCTGAGCTCTAGCCGGGTGTCTGGGGAGTCACTCAGGCTGAAGGAGGGAGGAGGAGGCATCCTGGCCTGTGGGATCAGCACCTGGTTAGAGGGAGAGACAGGGAGGTGCTGCTCCCTGTGCCCAAGGGTGACACGCTGCTGGCGCTCTCCTCTTGAGCTGCCGGCCTCCCGGCTGTGGACATGCTGTTATGCTGACACCCGGGGTGTTTTTTACTGTGGCCCAGGCAAATTGATAGTGAAGCAAAGTGAAGACAGGCTCCTGGCAGTCACGGGAAAGGGCCACTATTCGCGTGGCTCCTTGTGGTTTGTCCCCCCAGCTCCCCTGCTGGGTCCACAGCCTGGTGTGGGTAGGGCTGGACCTTTAAGAGGCCGAGAGGGCTGCCAAGGCACAGGCTTGGGTCCCAGGGTCCCGGGTCTCTCGCTCACAAGAGAGAAATGTTGCTCTTCAGTATCTCAAAATAAAGTAGGTTGTGGTGGCGCACGCCTGTAATCCCTGCACTCAGGAGGGTGAAGCAGGAAGAGGGCCATGCGTTTGAGGTCAGCCTGGCCTTCATAATGAGTTCAAGGCCAGACTGAACTGCATAGGAGACCCTGTCTAGGGCTGGGGATATAGCTCAGTGGAATAAGCGCTTGCCTAGCAAGCGCAGGGTCCTGAGTTCGATCCCCAGTACCGCAAAAAAAAAAAAAAAAAAAAAAAGGAGACCCTGTCTAAAAAGAGTAAATCTCAAAATAAAGATAATAAAGAGGGTTAGAAGAGGGTAGAGTAGTTCTGGACATGCTGTCACTGGGCTCCGTCCCCAGCTCCTTTTAGGACATTTTGTTGTTGTTGTTTTGAGACAAGGTCTTGCCCAGTTGCCCAGCTGACCCCAAATGTATGGTCCTTCTGCATCAGCCTCTTGAATAGCTGGCATCACAGGGGGTTCCCGGATATGAAGCAGCTTCCCAGTTCCCATGGATTTGGTTTTTAAAATGACAACCCTGTAAGTATAGAGTGCGGGAGGCTTTGGGACACCTCAGTCCTGCCTTCAAGGCTTGTGTCCGCGTCCTATGGGCTGAGGGGTGGAGTCCTGGCCACGAGGCCACTTGCCCTAGCCTTATCATGTGTCCCCAGCTTCACAGGCTCCTCCCCTCCCCTCTCTTCCCTTCCTCTCTCCTCTCCTGCTCTCAGGTTCCACATGCTCAGCAATCCTCCTGCCTCAGCCTCCCGGTGCTGGGATTACAGGCATGCGTAAAATACACTATTTTCATGGAATCTCTTTTTCCATCTTTCCAATCTTTTTGTATCTTTGTTCTCAAAGCGAATGTTTTTAAGTACAGCACATGGAGACACTGCTTTGTGGCCCGCCCTGTGCATCCGGGAGGCTTAGCCCTTTGATAGTTAGTGTAATTGCTGAGAAGGGAGCCTGGCTTCTGCCGCAGCTGGGTTCCGTGCGGGTTATGTGCTTTCTGCCCAGGCGCCCCCTCGCATCTTTCCAGGGTCTTAGTTGGAGGTGTGTGTTCCCGGCCTGGCGCATCTGGCCCCGAGGTCCACCTCAGCGCCCTCCTCTCCAGCTGGGCCTGTGTGCTGGTCTCCTCTCACCTCCTTTCCCCTCCTGTGCGTGTTTGACTGATTTTCTATGTGATTGTCTCTGGGCTCCCAATTAACATCTTACAGTTATGGTGACCTAGTTTGAATAATGCAAATTTTTTTCCAGTGGGCACAGACACTTCACACTTAGCCCCATTTCTCTCCTCCCTGCCTCCCAGACAGAACAGCCCCAGTGGCCTTGTCCTCAGGTCCTCATTCCTGCTCCGCCTGCTGGCTTCGGCAGTCCAGTCCACTCGTGTGATTTTTGCAGCTCCTGATTATTATTATTAGTAGTAGTTACTGTTGTTGTTTGCGACAGAATCTTACTGTTTTCCAGGCTGGCCTTGAACTCACAGTAATCTTACTGCCTCAGCCTCTCCAGTGCTGGATTTACAGGAATGCACTGCCATTCTCTGCTGCTTTTTCTCCCCCTTCACTGCTGAGGGTTGAACACAGGGCCTCTGCACGGCATCCTCAACACTTTTAAAATTTTTATTTTAAGACAAGATCTCATTAAGTCTTGAAATTTCATAGGCTGGGCTCAAACTTTCTATTCTCCTGCCTCAGCCTCCCAGAGTGCTGGGAGGACAGGTGTGCACCATGCCCCAGTTCCATGGCTTTCTGAAGTTGCTCCAGGACGCTGGCATGTGGAAGCACAGTGGGAACAGCTCTGTCCCCTAATGTTTTCTGTGCACACTCAGGGAGCCCACTGTTTCTACAGTCCCTGGTCAGAACCCAGCAAGAGCCTGGCCCCTGCCAAGGGCCCGGCTTCCATCTCCAAGTGCCCTCTGCGGCGCAGGCCCTGCCTTCCGGTGATGACGGCCGCAGCCCCGCTGGGACCCTGGCTGCGGGATGCAGAGCTCTCCCGCTGGGCTGCTCCCTAGGTCTTGTCTGCAGAAACCCCTGAGGTGAGAGATGAACCCTGTTCCTGCTTGAAGCTGCTGCGGCCGGCTACACTTCCCAAGAGGCGCGTTGCTCCCTCGGAACGCGCGGGGCTGCGCGTGGGGGATATTTCGGTTCATCCTGACCATCCAGGCCCGAGGGAATCACAGCAGTTTGGAAGCAGGGCAGCAGCCCGCTGGCCCGGTCGGGCTGAAGCGGCCCTCGGGGGCACAGAGCTCCTGGGGCTGGGTGTGCAAATCCCCGCGCAGGCCCACAGCTTGGGTCCCCCTTCGGTGCCAGGCCCGGGCAGGCCTGGGGTGCAGGCGCAGGGTGTGGGCGCTGAGAGCCTGGAGGTGCCAGCCGCACCCCACACTGCTGCTGCCTGTCCTGTGCCCTAGGGAGCACGCGCGCAGGACCAGGTCATCATGGGGTTAGGCAGCAGCTCGGCAGAAGGGCCTCGTGAGCGGGGTCTGGGGGACACACGAGTCACACGCGGCTGAAGCTGTCTCGGGTGGGGGAGGAACTGCGACCGGGGAAATAAAGCTATAATGTTTCAGGAAAAACAGGAGAACGAAGCCTTTGTGAACATTCTTTTTACTTTTGCCCGTTTTTTAGGAGGAATTATATGGGATATTTCCAAATGGTCTGCAACTCGTTAAGAATATTTTCTGGCCAACTCTTACTGACGTCCTCTCTCACCTTCTGGCAAAAATATTCTGTTGATCTTAAATTGCTCCCATTGCCACCAAAAATACCGTGTAGTTCCACACTATGGCCGCTAGGCGGCGAACGCACCCGCCTATGAGAAACATTACAACACACTATTTTAACCAATGAAATAGTTTTTAAGCTTTTGGACATGAACAACAATATGTATTTGTTCTTGCCTTGAGGATGCCAAACCCCAAGTAATCATACAGGTCAAATCAGTAACAAATATATAGATTCCTTTTAGATTTCTTTTACCGAGATCCACCAGATCTTGTCCAGAGAGGTTGTATGACACATACCGAGGCCAGAACTATGGACCCCTTCAGCCTGAAGCCAGATTCATCATTACCTATTACCCCCCAAGGCAGTTTGGGGGTACTTCTTCAGAGGGGGAATGTTATAGGCGGCTAAGTTAGATAAAAACGTTATAGGCAGTCAAACAGGGACGGGCCTTTTTTTAATGTCAGTTTATGTCTGTCAACCTCCACTTTATCCACCCAAATCTTCAGAAACTGCATCAACTCCTATACGCAAATGACCAAAAAGACTGGGGAGAAAGAATCTCTGGTAGCTTGTGCTTCTTTCCTTATATTCTGCTGCCAGCATGGCGCAGACTGCACATGACAGCGACAAGTATCACAAGGCTTCCAGATGATGTGAAAGTGTCACCAGAGAACCAGTCTGACGCCTCAGTAGGGATTGGTGCAGGATAAACTTAGGCTGGGCAGACGAGGCGAGAATTGGAAGGAAATCTGTTGCTTCTGGCCACCTCTGCATCCACTTGTGACATTTACTCTCCCTGACCAGTGAACACTGGGGTAAAGTGAGTAAGAGACCATTCCAGGACGTAATTCATGGGCGGGTGTAGCTGCAGTCATCAGTGGCTACATGTGGGTTCTGATGATCTATTAGGACTCATGGATTCTTTCCCCTTTGACATTGTGTCGACAGGATTGTGCCCCTACAAGAACTGGCTTCCTTCTTTTATAAGTTTATAGATCCGACACTGACCCTAGAAAATTCTCACAAAGCTGCAGCAGGTCGCTGGACAAACTCTAGAGAAATCCAGGGCCCCAACCCTTGATTTCTGGACCCATGAGTCCTGGCTACAAAACAGTGCCCCGTGTTGGATGTTGACTTAAGGGACCTACAGCCTTCAGTTACTGTCACCTAGCTGGCACTGTAACTGCACTGCCTACCAGCTGTTCTGCCACTCTATCAATCCAGCTGCTGTTGGAGAACAGGGAACATGGTAAGACCAGTACGTTCTATGAGCACGAGCACATTGCCACATTTTCATATTGTGTCAAGAGAGGTTGTAGCCATACAAGAACTGGCTTCCTTGAAGTGTACTGAAGTATACTTCCCGGTCAGAAGCAATGCTGTGTGGAATACCGTACTCATGGCTGAGGTCTTCGGTAAGTCCATCAGTGGTAATGCTGGCAGAACACTATGTGCAGGTAAAGCAAATCCACACGAGTTAAGTGCTTCAGTAAGGACACAGTACTGACCTTTCCATGATAGGAGTGGTCCAGTGTCATCAAGTGTTCACCATGTCTCAGGCTGGTCACCCCAGGGAGTGGTGCCGTATCAGGGAATGATCTGGCAGTCCCTGGTCTTGGGCTGATCACCCCAGGTCTCTGGTGTTGGCAGATCAAGCATTCAGCAGAGGCTATAGTCAGATCAGCCCTGGTGAAAGCCCATTTTGCTCAGCCCATGAATATACTCTGTTCTTGCCACCATGACCTCTTTGTTCAAGAGCCCACTGGCCAGTTTCAGTGCTGGCTGGGGAAGGTGATAGACTGCTACTGACAGAGTGGGCCATCTTATGCAACGGATTGAAGTCCTCTTCTGCAGATGCCACCATTTTGTGAATATTTACATGGGACAAAAATATATTCATCTCGTTCCACCACATAGGGAGGTCTATTCATGTACCTCCTCCCCGAATGTCCTTGCCACCAAATTTCCAATCACATTCCAACAAGTCCCTGACCATCAAGCCAGATCACTGGCTACACCCCTTGAGTTGATACGTAGTCACACATTTGAGCATCCCCCCATCCAAGAACACCTGACAGTATTAAAACACAGCAAGCCCCAGCGGAAGCTGCCACCCGGACCTGCTCACTCGCCATTTTCTACTTCTTAGAGCATCTTTCCTGTCATGCAGTCCAAGATCAAGAAGCAAGTCCCCAACATTCGTGTTTGCATTTCTATTTATTACTTATTATTAATTTATTTGTTTTTTGAGACAGGATCTCATTACGTAGTTTAAGATGGCCTTGAACTTACTATGTAACCCAGACTGGCCTCCAACTCAGGGGATCCTCCTGCCTCAGCCTCCTGAGTGCTAGGATTACAGATGTGCACTACCACACCAGCTCTATTTGCTTGTTTTGGGCCGTTTTGGAAATGGATACAGAAGGGATATTTTTGGTTTTAATTTAATTTTGGAGGCAGGAGCTTGGTAAATTGCCCAGAATGACCCTGAACTTGTGACATTTCTGCCTCACCCTCCCAAGTAGCTGGAATAACCAGGTGGGATGTTAAGCCTAGATGCTGCCTTTACTGTCCCTGCTGCCACTATGAAGCCATACTGAGGTGCCAGGTATATTCTAATGGTTTGTGCATACATACAGTGTTTGTGGAATTAGCTTTTATATGTACACTTGGGAATAAAAACATTTATCATTTGGACATTTATCTTCACATAGCCCTATAAACACAGGGTGTTTCACCAGTATGAAGTCTCTGGCTAGGGAATACTGCCTACCCTGAGCAGGGCAGTACTGCTCAGAACAGCGTCTTCTGAAGGATGGATGCTAATGTATCACACATACTTCCACTTGCCTGGTATTTCTCCCAATGCAAGATGCATTCTTTGTACACCTGAATCTAAAACTATGAGGAAATCACAGATATTAAAGAGAAACAGACCTGGACAGTATCAAAGGCAGCAAAGATTGATTTTACTGAGCAGTACTGCCAAAGGGAAAGAGACTTCCGTGTGGATCTGAGTCCAGTTATGCTACAGAAAAACAAACATGGGGGAGCCAGGCACACAGCTCAGCAGCATAAGCGCCTGCCTGGCAAGCCTGAGGTCATGAGTTCAATTCCTGGTACAAAAACAAAAAAGAAACATGTCAAGTTATATCCAATGAACACAGTGAGGGGTCACTGACTGGAAAACTTCTAGGAAACCTCAAGTTCAAAGCATTCTACACTGAACTAATAGGACAGGATCCAACAAAGGCTTTGCCGTATTGTGCACATTTGTAGGGTTTTTCACCAGTAGGAAAACTGGTATTGAAGTCTGCAGCTTTGATCAAAGGCTTTCCCACATTCTTCCCATTTGTAGAGTCTCTTCCCAGTATGAACTCTCTGGTGTTGAGTGAGGCTTGAGCTTTGATTAAAGGCTTTCCCACATTCTGCACACTTGTAGGGTTTCTCACCAGTGTGAACTCTCTGGTGTTGAATAAGCCTAGACCTTCGATCAAAGGCTCTGCCACATTCTGCACATTTGTAGGGTTTCTTGCTAGTGTGAACTCTCTGGTGCTGAATAAGGCTTGAACTTTGCTCAAAGGTTTTGCCACATTCTACACATTTGTACGGTTTCTGCCCAGTGTGAATTCTCTGGTGCTGAAGAAGTCTGGAACTTCAATCGAAGGTTTTCCCACACTCTTCACATTTGTAGGGTTTCTCCCCAGTGTGACCTCTCTGGTGTTGAGTAAGGCTTGAACTTCCAACAAAGGCTTTACCGCATTCCTCACATTTATAGGGTCTCTCACCAGTATGAACTCTCTGGTGTTGAATAAGCCTAGACCTGCGATCAAAGGCTTTGCCACATTCTGCACACTTGTAGGGCTTCTCACCAGTGTGAATTCTCTGGTGTTCAGTAAGGCTTGAGCTTCCAACAAAGGCTTTGCCACATTCTACACATTTGTAGGGTTTCTCACCTGTATGAACTCTCTGGTGCTGAGTAAGTCTGGACCTTTGATCAAAGGCTTTGCCACATTCTTCACATCTGTGGGGTTTCTCACCAGTATGAACTCTCTGGTGTTTAATAAATATGGATCTCCGACCAAAGGCTTTTCCACATTCTGCACATTTGTATGGTTTCTCACCAGTATAAACTCTCTGGTGTTGAATAAGGCTTGAGCTTTCAACAAAGGCTTTGCCACATTCTTTACATTTGTAGGGTTTCTCTCCAGTGTGAATTCTCTGGTGTCGAGTCAGGTGTGAGGACACTCTAAAGGCTTTGCCACATTCTTCACACTTATATGGTTTCTCTCCTGTGTGTACTCTCTGGTGTTCAATGAAGTTTGAGCACAGACGAAAGGCTCTGCCACATTCTTTACATGTGTAGGGTTTCTCTCCAGTGTGAACCCTCTGGTGTTCGGTAAGTCTGGAGCTTCCAACAAAGGCTTTGCCACATTCCTCACATTTGTAGGGTTTCTCACCAGTGTGGAGTCTCTGGTGTTTAGTAAGTCTGCAGCCTCGGTTAAAGGTTTTGCCACATTCCTCACACTTGTAGGGTTTCTCACTGGTGTGCACTATCCTATGTTTTGTAAGGGATGAGCCTCTACTAAAGGCTTTGCCATGTTCTTTACACTTGTGGGGTATCTCCACAGTATCAGTTTTCTGCTGTTCAATGTACTTTGGATGAGACTTCACAACAGCTGAGACCAAAGGAAAGTGATTATTAGGTTAAGAAAGTGATGATCACAGTACCCCATATAGTTCACTGGAGTAAGGAGAGACTCTAAAGTCTAAGATGAAATACACGTAAACCTTTTTAATGGGAAAACTACAAACAAATATAGAGAAGACACATTACAAAACAGGTTTGAGAGGCTTCACAAATTTCTGATCCAACAGATTGTTGTTCAACCCATACAGATTAGGACAAATTACTGTTTTATATTTTTTTAACTTTTATTGTTATTTATTTAAATTGTTATATACCAACAATAAACATCATGATGATTTGAAATATATATTATACATACATATATATCTGATGGATGACTAAACCTAGCTAATTAGCCTAATCAATAAATACAAACATTATTTTATATAATTATCACCTTGTGCTTACAACGGCACTTACATTTCATAGCATTTTTAAGAACACAATATATTAACTATAATCACCATGCTACACTACAGTTCTGCTGTTTCGCATCAACACCACCCCAACCCATCACCTTGCCACCACTTTATGTATTTGAGATCAAGTTTGGTCGCTCATCATTTAATGAGATGCCACACTGACTGACTGTGTGTGTCTGGCTTGTTTCACTCATTAAAATCACAGCATTGCCCACGTTGGATGACATGGCAAGGTTTTCTTGCCATGTTTTTATACATTCCAGTACTGATGGGGATTACATTGAGTCCATCTTGTAAATAATGATACAGCACATGTGGCAGTGGAAATATTTCTTCAACATACTCATTTAATTCTTTTTGGCTGCAGATTCCACCATGGAATTACTGGCTCATGTGGTTGTTCCATTCTTCTTATTTTTGTGGGGCTGGAGATCAAACTCAGGCTTCATGTAGGCTAGGTAAGGACTCTGAAGCTGAACGGCATCCCCAGCACTATTTCTAACAGCTTTCATACTGTTTTCCATAATAACTGCACTAGCCTACAGCGAGAACAACAGGTAACACACATGAACTAAGGACCAAAGAAACACAGCCTAATCAGGGTAACAACACATGAGAAGCTGACCAAGAGGAAGATCTGCATTATCTAAAGAATTCAAAATAATCACGTTGGAGATGCCTAATTAGATCAACAAAACGTAGATAACTCAACAAGGAAAATGAGAATATTAGCAAAGAGATAAAAACTAAAAATGCTGTGGCTGAAGAATTCGATGAGAAATAATACCTGAGAAATCCTCAAACATGAGGCAGGAAAGAGACAAATTTAACAAGCTCAATTCTCTCTCACTAGGATATACAGAAGGAGATTTAAACTAAAGTACATTAAAATCAAAAGTGTCAAAAGTCACAGAAAATAGCCTTGAGAGAGCATTGTAGAAAAAAGTAAAGTGGCCCCTACAGAGATTCTCCTGTGTGATTCCCAGTTGAGTTCTCTGCGGAAACCTTGACACCCAGAAAAGATCAGGGAAGTGCTACACAAATAAACACTACCAACCCAGAATGCTGCGTCCAGGAGACGTATGAACAGCTGAAGGTGCCTGAGACACCCTGAAGTCTGCTATGCAGTTTAAAAGGTGAAAGCATAAAAAAGCATCACAGACGTCTGCTGGCTGATGGTGTGCAGTGTAAGGATGGCTGTGCCACGAAGCACATTACATTGAGAGAGGCAGAGAGCATGAGACGGAATTGAAGGTCACCAGTTCACAAAGACCCCTGAATTCAAAGTTCCTTCGTAAAATCCCCATGGTAATGACACAAGGGAGACCCCTGTAAGAGAAAAGGCAACGAGACAGGAGTCAAGGTCTATAGAAATAAGTGACGCAGAATTAAAGCAATAATAAAAATGACTAAAAACAATGACAGCAAATACAGAAACAATGAACAAAAGGCAACATGAATTTCTTCCTTCTCAGTAATTTAAGTAAAGTGGATTCAATTTCTAATCAAAAGAATAAATTAGCTAATGAAAATGAAGCTCAAAGACTCCAAATATATGCTGTCTACAGGAGATTCTTTTTGCATCTAAGGACCCAAAGAGAATGGAAATGAAAGGATGGCGTATTACGTGGAAAAGTGACCAAAACAGAGCAAAATTTTCCAAATTTCATTTTAAAACAAAACTATCACATGAGGTGAAATACAATCTAAGTAAAAAATTATCAGATCAGATAGAAGATGTTATACAGAAATAAAACTGCCACCCAATCATAATACCTAGGACAAAAACTGAAAACATTATTAATCTACCTGAGGAAACATACTCTGAAGAGTAAAAAACAGAAGATAGGATTGAGAGAGAAAGGGAATGAAAGAAGGAGAAATCCTGAACCAACACAGAGGTCCTACTTCTCAAGGTCTTTCTGTTCCGCTCTGACTATACACACATGAAGAGTGGGTGCTCTGAATACTGACACTCAGTGTACGCAAACTTCACACATGTCCACTGTAATTCCTAAAGCAACTGGGATAAGACAACTCCGATTATTAAATATGTAAAGGTCATTACAGCAACTTCTCAATGAGGCCCTTAGCACATCACAAGGCACTGACATTGAATTCTGGAGAAACATGCATGACAGGATGAGGATGAGTATGAGGACACACCAGCAAGGGCACAGCAATCAGATCGGGCAGGGCTCACAGGGGCAGAGGAGGACATGGCACTGTCAGTGTCCTGGTGATCAATGCAGGGAGAAGCCTTGGCGGACCTCACAGGAGTTGGCCATCTGTGACAGGAAAGAGAATGATCGACCTTGGCTTCTGAAAATCATTTCCAGAGCTCCATTCACAGAGGAAAGCCTGGCTCCAGGGCCACCATGGCCAATCAGGCAGTGGCAGCAAGGGCAGGGGGTGCCAATGTGCAACAGAGGAAAGCAGGGCTCTGAGGCCTGATGGCAGACAAAGCCGGACACAGGAAATGTGCCGGATCCAAGGCCAGGACTGGGGTCTTAGAGAGGGAGGCCAGGCACTTCTGCACAGGAAATCCTACCCAGCTGCCCTGAGGAAAGGGGCCAGCACCTCGGCCATAGTCAGGCTGCTGCAGTAGGCCCCCAAACCTTCTATTCCCCCCAGAAGGAACACAGGAGATGAGAAATTCACCAACTAGCACAACAGAGAGTGACAGCGCTGAGTACTATATACACAGAGAGATCCCACAGGCCTTGGGAGGCTGCAAACCAACACATCTTCCCGATGAAGGACCCGATCTGCACTGACAGATCTGTGGCCCTGGGACTGTGCGAGCCAGCAGTATCTATGAGGAGCAGGGGAGAGCAGACCAGACAGTCCCCCAAACAGACACTGTCCATCTGCCCCCAAACACTAGGAGTGTTGTGACCACAGGACACCTGCGTGCAGCCCTCCACCCCTGTGTGCACCACCGCAGGAACCCCAAACACCTTGTGCTGGGTGCCAAGGGGCCACTGGGTTTGTAGGGTGGAGAGTGACGCTGTGGGGACGGTGAATGAGGGAGGGCCACAGCGGAGAGACAGAATGGTGCTCTAGGCAGACAGCGGTGAGGAAAAACTATAGAGGCAACTGCAGGATTTTCCAGGCAGGGAAAGGAGGGAGGGCTAAGGAGGCCCAGGTGGAAGTCGGGGTCGTGGGTACTGGGCCGACCGCACCACATCCGCCCTTCCTGAGTGAGCCGAGGCAGTGGGACCTGCGGCCAAAGACAAAGGGTCACAGCAAGCTGTTCCCGGAGTGCGGTCCTCCAGATGAACAAGCCTCCGGCTCAGATGGGAAACTGAGCAGGTCACAGGGTGGGAGGAGGGTAGGTAGGCGGGCGGGCGGGCGTGCGTGCGTGCGTGCGTGCGTGTGCGTGTGCGTGTGTGTGTCCCAGAGACCTGCAAGTGAACTTAAGATTGCACTGCAAATGCTACTGTCAGGGCGCTTTCATTGTATATTTTGGCAACCATTTCTTTTGTGTGTTTTCTTCTTTTTCCCACTCTTATTTATTCACTCTCCCTTTTTTTTTTTTTTTAAATCTTTTTGAAAATAGTCTCGCTATAGTTCAGACTGGTCTTCACCTCACTTTGTAGCCCAGGCTGGTCTTGAACTTGCAACAATCCTCCTGCCTCAGCCTCCCAGGCGCTGGGATTAGGGGTGTGTGCCGCCATGCCCGGCTTCCTCCTCACTTCTTACCCCTTCCATTTCCCTCTCTCACTCCCCCCATTCATTTGACACACACACAGCAGGTGCCTGAATACGTACAAAGGAGAGTAAGAATGAAGCAGCACTCTCCGTTACACAGGCAGTTCTCACCCAAACTGTACCTAGAGGATCCCAACACAAGCGAACCTACAGTCTGACATCCTCACAGCCCCTCAGTCTCCAAGCACACCTCCCTGTGTCCCTTCATCTCCTCCCACAAATATTTCCTCAGCCCTTTAACACCAGCCAGCCCTTCCCTCCCGTAACAATAATTCTGACAGAGTCCGGCTATTTCTTCTTTACTTACTTACGTACTTCCTGTTTCCTCCCCCGAGCCACACCCCAGGCCCTGTTAGTAGAGTGCACTACAGTCCAAGGCACTGATAAAAGGCTAAAGTGGTTAAAACATCTTCTAATGTATGACTATGTACGCATAGACCCATTTGACATTGATGTAACCGCTAGGGATTCCCTCCTTGAAACACAATGATTGGTCTGATACTATTAAACCGAGCAGGCTTTGTGGTGAAGACTAAACTGTAACCAAAGCCAAGATTGCATCACTGGAATTTCGATATCAACTAAACAGATCTCCACACCAGCAACAAAGCTGCCCAATTAATCCTGGACCCTCAGCACATAAAAATATGGGACAACAAGGAATAAAATGTACCCCAAACTCCCAATTCCCCCAGAGCTGCTCTAGAGGGCATCAATGGGAAAGAAAGGAAAAACCAATGGGCTGGATTATATGAAGCCACAGGAGGAAAAAAGGAAAAACATTACCAAGGTGCTGGGTGAGCGCAAAGACAGCACAACTAAGCAAACAAACTTAATAAACAAGACGATCAGCGACCTTAAAGATCAGACAAAAAGCTAGCTGAGCTAACCAAAATGATCAAAATATGAAGTTTATCAAAGAATTACAGTTCAAAATAAGGTACCAAATAGAAATCTAGAAGATTGAAAGTCTACCGAAAGTCTGGACAGCAGAAGTGATCAATGTGAGGACAGATCTAGAAGAAGGGATGACATTGGTGATCATATACTCAGAGATATCTTAAAAGCAACAAGGAATCACAGGAAATGGACCCAACAGCTGCTAGACAATGCAAAAAAAGCTAACCTAAGATCAATTTGAATTAGAGAAGAATGAGAAGATGGCAAGGATGGCATAAAAAGCCTACTTACAGAAATCACAGAAAACTTTCCAAGTACAGGAAATAATTCAACATACAGGGAAGTGAGATATACAGAATGCCAAACAGCCATGAGCAGAAAATAACCTCTCTATGACACATGAGTCAAAATCCCAAAAGTGCAACACAAGGAGAATTTTAAAAGCTCTTAAGAAAAAAGCAAACAAAATCACTGATAAAGGTAAACCCATTAGAATTATAGTTCAAACACAGACCTTCAAGGCCAAGAGTGAAATGTTTCAAGCACTAAAAGAAACAACTTACCCCTTAGACTAATACATCCTTTAAAACTATTTCAACACTAGGGAGAAATGAGGACTTTCTATGACAAAATAGAGTCCCTTAAGAAATTCATGACCACGGAACCAACACTCCAAAATATTCTCAAGGATGGACTCATTATGGAGATTCCTCAAAAGCTAAAAATAGAAATTCCCTTTGACCTAGCCTTCCCCAGAGTTGAAGATGCCACATTACAGTCACTGCGCTAACCCATGCTTAGAGCAGCACGGTTCATACAGTCGAATCCTGGAAGTGGTCTCTGTTCCCACTAACAGATGAACAGACAATGAGAGCGTGGCACATATACACAGCAGAGTGCTACTCTGCTATGAAGAAGGACAAATTTCAGTCAATTGTAGGAAAATGGATGCAGTTTGAGGCCATAACGTTTAATGAAATAAATCAGACCCACGAACTTAAATAGTGTGTGTTTCTCATATTAGAAATCCAAAGTATAAATAGTTTGTAGAGCAACATAAAAGACAGATAATAGTAAATATGGAGAGACAGAGAACTTTTACAAATGGTAAGAGGATGCAGGGCAGGCAGGGGTGGAAGGAGAGGGCAATGGAAAATAAAAAATTGTGTTATGTCTGTGTATCAATCCCTGTGATGAATCTAATCACGTATAGCACACGTGTGCTAAGAAACATTAAAAATGATGAACCCTGGTTATACCCTTGGCCTTCGGGTCTCTCACCTGTGTGTGCCGCTTCATCAGTTCCTACCTACCTGGAGGTGCAGTTGCTCTCTTCTGTGTCTCCACATTCCAGGGATCTCTGCTTTGCTCCAGACAGGTGACCAGGTGGGGCTTAGAGACAGCGAGACCTGTTTAGTACCAAGTAGAACATGACACATGCTTGAGATTCTCTGACAACTACTGAAGTGTTTCTCTTCCTGCAGTACTCAGGAGAAAAGAGAAGATACCATAGAAGATTCTAGAAAATTATTTCTTCAAATGCTGTTTTCCAAAAGAGCCATTCGACTATACAGCAAGCATTTTACTTTGATATCCCAAGCTTGACTTTCAACTATTACTAAATCAAAGCCATGGAGGGGCTGGGGATATAGCTCAGTGGAATAAACGTTTGCCTGACAAACGCAAGGTCCTGAGTTCTATCCCTGGTACTGTGACCACCCCCCAAAAAATTAAAGCTATGGGGTAGAGAATGGCCTTTAAAATATAGGCAATAGCAAAGAACAGATGGGACGAGGGAAAGGAGAAAAGAAAGAGGCAAAAATGTATGTATGTATATACGTATATACATATGTGCAGGAGGGCTAACATGGTTCTACTATTGTATTATATCACTTAATGCTAAGGAATAGTTGATGACAGGTTATTCGATCAATCTTGCATGTCTGTATGTGTTATCCTGAGCACACACTCTGAAGTTACCAATTTGCAAAGCAGCAACTACTGTTGGTTTTCTGATGCTTTGTCTATAATTCAATTCTGATCTTACTGTTATTGTACTACTTTGTGCCTCTTTGTTAATGCTTTCCGGTTTCTTTTTTCTTTTTTTTTTTTTCTGTTGTTGAGATGATTAATTGTCTGACCAATTTCGCATGTCTGTA
>PVLD010009963.1:0-73575 GCA_004027595.1 Dinomys branickii | reverse complement strand
AGCCTGTTTTGTTTTTTGTCTTTGGATTTTTGGTTTTTGTGTTTTTTCTGTTGTTGAGAGGATTAATTGTCTGACTAAATTTGCATGTCTGTATATGGGTTCATATATTTACACTTCGAAGATATCAATGGATAAAGCAATAACCACTGTTGAGACCATGTCACCTTGTCTGTAGATTAGTTGTGATTGTGCTATTTTTATGCTAATTGGTGTCTGTTTGTCAATATGTTTTTGTACTTTTATTTTTTTTAAATAAAATTAAAAAAAATAGAATCTGCTTCCTGCTTAAATCCTTCTACATCTCTGGGCAGTGCTATTTTATCTCCCAAACAACTGAACTACTGGAACTTGTTATCAGCATATGGAAATCACAATCACACTTCTAAAATCATATCTATCTATCTATCTATCTATCTATCTAATTTCAAGTGCCACTGCATTTCACTGCAAACAAATTATGTAGCCAAAGAACTTATTACTTGCTAAAATTGAGTCACTAGCTATATGTTTCTTGGAAATTCCAAAGATGGGTAGTACCCTGATAGGATTGTCCCATTTTTCTAGATATTTCTGGTGCCTGATTCCAGCCTTAACTTCCTATTGGATTTCAGTTTAACTAACAAATTTATTGGTAGGCACCCATATACAATATAGGTGTCCTAAAATATAACACATGCAAAAATGAAATGCTTCTGGGAAATATTATTTCATTTCAGTAATGCAATCAGTAATTTGTAAGTGCAATTATTCCTGTCTCCTTCATAAGTAAATAATTCCAAATTCTGTCACTCATTTACTTAGTTCCTACTCTATTTCAAATACATTTCTGAGCACTCTAAGTGGTGAATAGAATGGACATACCTTCCTGTCATAAATCTTTAGTGGAGCATACTAGCAAATAGGCCTTATAGTGCATCTGAAATGTAAGTTGATAGTAGGAGTATGAAGTGGCAGACCTGCACCGATCAAGAAAGGAACACAAGAAAAACTTGTGGAGTAAAAAACATTTTCTTCCCCCTTTGATTATGTCTTACTTATTTCAGAAAAGAACTGGTGACTAAACTCAGGATAAATGGGGTATAGTTAACCAAAAAAGAGAAGCATAATATTTCAGTTTTAAAGGATAACTGAAAATTTAGAACTTGCTAAAGGCGGGGTACATGTTTTTATGAATGAATGAAATTCAATACAGTTTTCCTGCAGTGTAGAGAAGGAAATAGAGGAGTGCATGGTAAGGTGGAAGACTACAGGTACAGTGACTTACATTTTTGTGGAAGAATTTCTATTTTACCCTGAGAAGCATGGCGCACCTTTCTACTGAAGGAAAAACAAGATATTATAGAAATGTAACTCTAACCAGTAGTGAAGGTTCACTGTAGAGGCAGGAACACCACACAAAAATAATTGCTATACTTGTTCCTTGCTATAGAGTAATTCTGATAATGTTTAATCAGGTTCTGGCCTTTGCAATTTTGTTTTAACATATAGGTCAAGGAAGACATTAATGATTTCTACCAACCTTACACATGGTTTGGATACTGTTTCCTTAAAGATCTTAATTTTGATAACATACTGTTTTCAGTGGGGCATGGTCTTCTTTCTCACACCTGTTTTTTTTCTTCTCCTGTATAAGGAACTTGCCCATAGGTGGTTCCAGTCCGATGTGCAGGACAAACTCTGTAAGCAAGGACTGTGCACTGAGAACACATTTTCCTCAGATATAAGCCTCATTCTCAAATACTAGTTTCAGTAATAATAAAGGCAGAATTTGCAACTATTTTTGCATCATTTCTTAGGTTTTTCAACTCATTTATATATTACTTATCCCAAAATTCAAGTGGAAAAGTAGGTTGCTTTTATGTCTTCTTAAATGTTCTAAAAAAAGTACCTGTTATGGTTGATACATTGTGTCAACTTGGGGAATCTAGAGGTTTAGCTGAGTGACTCAAGAGGAAGCCAGGGTGCTTACTTTGTTCACATCCTGAGCCTGTGGAAGAGGAGGGCATGGAGATTGTGTGAGAGGTACACGCCTCCTGGGTGGGGGTAAGCTGTTTACAATGTAAGGGAAGAAAAAAGGCTGCTTGCCGCCATTCCTCCCTTTTGCTCTGGTTTTTCTTGCTGTGCTCTGCTGCTGTGAACTGTAGCCCTCAGACTCTGCCTCAGGACCAGCCAGGTATGGACTGAAACCTCCACAAACTGTAAGCTAAATAAACCTTTCCTTCCTTCATTTTGGGCATTGGGTATTTTATCTCAGCAACGAAAGAAAAGTAACCAAGACAGTACCTAAGGAAAACATTGCTGAACTTGAAGTCATCAAACACATATGCACACACATGCACACACAGAAGGCAAAAGTAGTCCATTAAATAATTACATCACTGCAAAACTTCATTTAGATCAACCACCCTTCCTCATGACGGATAGTTTAACCCAAAAATTACCAAGACTCATGTTTAAGAGAAACTTTTTCTTTGTAAATGCAAACTAAATTTATTATCTTAGAAAATAGAAAGGGTTCATGCATCATTGAAATATGTAATTTTGGGAATTGTTATTTTCTAAATCATTCACAAGGAGTTTTAGTTGAGTATATTAAAGTTCAGTAGGAAAAGATCAACTTTTAGAAGGCCAAAGTCACTTTTGCTCTCCAAAGTAAAGTGGCGTGACCCTCACACAAATGCATTTAATTCTGAAAATTTAATTATGAGAATTTAATGAGAAGAGTCAAGTTAATTGCTTAACTGTATTTTCTTTTCTCTGCTGATGTCCTTGAGAAACCTTATCTTGGTATTGATGACATTTATGTGGAAATAGTTGCAATAATTTTAAGCTGTTATTCATTATCTTCCTTAACACAAACATATTTACCTTTACATTCAGTTTCTAAATTTAGAATATGGGATAGGTATATTGCTGATGTCTGTGGTTTATTGGAAGGAACAGGCAATGCTTAAAAGTTTCTTTTTTCTTGACCAATTTGCATGCTTGAATCTGGTAATCAAAATGACTGATCTGAAAACAACAATATGCAGAATAAGATCCATCACTGAACTCCTACCATCCTGTATGGTGAAGTTCTGCATCCTTTCCAGTGTTTTGTTGTAGTTCTTGTTGCAGTCTTTGTTTAATCAGTCTTACATTCTTATGTCTGGTGGGCTGAGCAACTTCACTCAAGATAATGGTATGTAATGTAGCATCCATTGGTAATTCCTATCATTTGTTTTGAGATCATGTATTGTTTTTGTTATTTTGTGTTGTTTTGATTTTGTCTTCCTTGTTGTTTTGTTGGGTTGTGTGCACTGAAGCTTCTTCCATACCTGCTTCCATACCCGTTATTTCACTGTGGACCTGCATTATTGCATGCTGTTTTTCTGCTATGAATGGACACAGTGTGTAACATTTGACATAGTTGGGTATTCTTTTGTTTACATAACTATAGTCTACTAAAAAGTCACTTCTACTTGAGAATTAGTGTCTTATTATATACCACTCAACACTTTTTGAAGTGACAGTTTAACAAACATGTGCCACGTTTATAGAGACAACTTTCAAGTATCTTCAAGATGCATAATCATGAATGTATCATTGCCCTATACTTTTGCTCCTACGTAGTTTTCTCCTTGTTTCAGTTTCAGTTCCCTGGAATTGGATTCTCATTCATCATCAGTTACATTAATTTTGTAACTTGTCAAGACAGTAGAACTTCTCTGTCTGACTGTTTCATTCCAAGACACAAGAGATAGAACATATCTGGAATATTTGCATGTCTACTTACCTCTCCAAAGCACATCTTCTTTTCTGACACTTGTGTACCAGGCTTGCTTCTCTTCATCTAGCAATTGCCAGTGTAAATGTGTCCTCCTTTGTGAATCTGTTCTGGCAATCTAGCCCCGTATTTATAGCTTCTTCAATACAATGTTCAATTCATCTGTTAATAGCATACTTTAATTAAAAAGACCTGTGACATAACATCCATTACTATTGTGTGGAAAAACAATTTAAATATATTTAGTTTTACACAGCTTTCAACGAGAGTTTTAGTATCAGATATTATGAGACTTGGATGAAATTGATCTATTTTCAGTGATATTTATACTAGAAACAACATTTATATATTAGGTCTGAAATGCATTATCTCCTCTTACCTAAGTATAAAACTGAAGGAATATAAGACTGAAGGAGTAAGAAGGTTATCCAGGATGATAGGAGGCCCTATCAGCAGGCTTAATCTAATTGTCAATATGGAAATAAACTCTGGTCAAGTTAAAAATAAAGAATAAATAAGGAAAATACTGAAGTGAAAGTTTAAATTCATTGGGCATACAATTACATTCTTGAACCATGTGGTAAGAGTCAACTGAGTTCCCATAGCTATGCCTATCAGCAGACAGCATCTTCTCCATCCAACACAGTGCTTTGCCCTGGAACAGATATCTAGTTGGCCTGGGGCCATCTCCTGCCTCTTCTCTTGCCAGTTGTTATCAGGAATAAATGTAATGTGCTGAGAATGTAGCATCCTCAGAAAAGAAGACTCTGATCAATACAGCTGTGCTCTGTTCCTGTTCTTTGAAAACAAGTGCACACGTATTTTGTCAGTTTAGTCCAGTGACTCACATCACCCAATGTATGACGCTGAGGGTGGGTTATTACATAGGCCCGTGGTTGTGGTTCTCATACAGCATGTATGGAAGGGATATCGTCCTGTGCAGCTTTTCTGAGCCTTGTGGGAAAGGCTTGCATTGATTCCTCAACATTTACTCTTCCTTGCTGCCTCTGTGTAAGTAATAAACCTACTTCATGTACATGACTGTGTGTGGAAATGTTCTAACTCACAGCACTCAGACAAGTTGGTAATTGGTGCATATGCGCCTCCTTGACACATACTATTTAGGAAGTATGAGAAGTAACCCCCTATATGCTATCTGATGTCTCCAAAATAAGGCTAATGATTAATAAATTATGATGATAATTAATTAGCTGGACGTGGTGGCAGATGTCTGCAATCCCAGCACTAGAGCGGCTGAGGCAGGAAGATCATTGGGAGTTTTAGGCTACCCTGGGCTGCAAAATGAGCTGAAGGCCAGCCTGAACTACAAAGCAAGACCCTGTCTCAAAAAGATGAAAAATAAAAATAAAGGTATGATGACAATTGCTTTGAAGAGATATTGCTATCTCAATGTTAATACAGACTTTTTGGTAGTAATTAGCTCAAAGTCTGTATCATTCAGTACTAAGTAGGGAAATGTATGCTGCAATAAATTGTAGAATGACAATTTTCTGATAAATAGGGTATATTAAATTGCTCATTAAATAAAGTTTTTGATCAGATTATTAACTATTTTGATCCCTGACATTTCCTTCCATATCAATAGATATATAAATTGTACTTTTACATATGCTGTATTGAGAAGATAGCAGTGAGACCAATGAAAGTTGACTCTTCTAGTGAAAGAAGGGAATAAATGCAAGAAAAAATAGCAACTATATGAATATCATTGAATAGCATGATCACAGGTTATGTTTGTATTTACATAAGCCAGTACATTTGCCTGATACACGGCAATACACAGAGCATCTATCTTAGAAAGAAAGATTTCCCCTGAGCTGATACTGGATCTAGGTTGAAGTGACCCCAAAAAATTCTAGAGTTAAGGAGAAATGGAGGCATCTTCCAGAGAGAAAAAACAGCAACAATAAAAGCACTGTAACTAGTACTGTTCAACAATTAGGGATAAGCTTGCCTATGCTAAGACAAATGAGAGGGGGTTGTACGGCTGGAGTCAGACAGCAGCAAGGTCCTGATAAAATTCCAAAGTTCTAGGGGGAAGCAAAATGTGATCAAATGTTATCAAAGAGAGGCAGGATATGACCTAATTTAGTTTTATTGTAATTACCTGAGATATGCGAAATAAATGAATTTGAATTTGAAAAAGCAGGGTATAATTAGATATCATGTACAAGATAGTGGAATAAATCCATGAGGATATCTTAAAAACTAATGAGTGGCAGTAGATATGAAAGAAATGCTTTTGAATTAGTAATGAAAGGCACCATTGATGAAATAGATGTTTTCACTGAAAATGAGTTATGTCTACAATGATGATTGTTAAGCTTTTGGATGGAATAATTGGGTGAATACTATGAAACTTTACTCCAATTTATGGTAGATTATCATCAGTATCTCTTCCAACGTGCATAGGCGAGTGAATTTCAGATTTAATATATGGAAATACGCTGTTATTTAAATTACTGTCATCTGTAGATCTTCTCCCGTTTCTAAATATTAAAGGGAAATATGAGACAGAACAGCTTGTGTGGGAACTTTCTAATATAGAGAGAGGAAACTCACACTGTTACTTTTCAGGAAAAGCTGTCTTACAGACTTTTCTTCCGTTCATTGCATTTTGAAGGCACTTCAGGTGTCATTTGTAGATAAAAATTATAAAATTTATTTTTTCTGGTAAATAATTGAAAAAATTTAGCCTAAGGAGGCATGGGTATGTGAATACTGTATAATGAGAATAAACTGCTAAGACTTCATAAAAATTTTAGAATTGATAAATGCCCATCTGATGGAAATTTGTCTGATAATATTGGTGAACTCAAGTAAAGGAGAAAAAGTAGCACTACCAATACGTTTTTGAGCAATGTGTGCAGGTGTAGATAAATGAGTGAAGTAATGTGGACTAAAAATAACTGTACATTATAATATGCTTAATTTCTTATTTTTCACCTGCATGTGACTTTTAATGATCTCACTTGAATTAAATCCCACATTTACAAACAAGAAATAACATTCTTGTATTGAAAATATATTTCTACAATATATGTTAAAATACAGGATCAAGTCGTAATCAAAATGTAGTTGACATGAATGTCTATGCACATCTTTAAACTTCAGATGTGATTATTCCAGAACATCTTGACTCCAAACAACATCATTAAAAAAATTCAGATGTGCGCATTCAAAATCTTGAAATTTACAGACTCTTTAGTCACCATACTGCATAATAGTAAAGGCTTTTGAGATTTGTTTTTTTACTTGCTTTTGGAAAGCATTACTAAATTTTGTCTCTTTTATTTCATTTGCTGAATGTGAACAATGGGAAACATATATCTTCTTTTTGCTTAGTATGTAAAGTCATGTAATTAGTAATATTTTCACTGAAATTCTTATATTCAGTAAGGCATTGAAAAATATTGTTGGACCACATATAAGTGTAGGGAGAAATTATCCATTTATTTTCCAAATATGGGCACTCTCAAATGCATGATTTTGAAATTCTAAGATTTTTTCCATGGTATGATTTTTTCAATGTGATACATATCTCCATCAACATAATCAAAAGCACTGCTTTTTTCAAGTACTTCTTTAATACTTGATTTTATGCCATAGATCTATTATATGTTACAGTCTAAAACATTATTTTCAATGGTTGTTCTATAACTTTAAAGATGACTTACAAGGTAAGTATAAAACTTACAACAACTTTGATTTGTTCATAATAAGCATGTCTCATTGACAGTAAATTCTTCCTCTTAAACTTAATTCTTCAACTTAAAGCATTATAAAAGTATTATTCCTTTACTTAACACAGAGTAGAAATCAAGTTCTAATCAAATATTTTATTAAAGACGAGCCTTGCAAAGCTTTCTTTGCTAGTCTTGGCACTAAAATACCTAATTATTATATATAGAATTATGAGTGGAAATCGAAAGTTTGTCATCAGAAGTCAGACCCCACAGCGCTATGTAAGACTTTAGAGAGATAGAGGACAGAGAATGCTTTCTAGAGCTTGCTGATATATAAATCTGTTTCATCACCTGCTATTGTGCTGACAACACGGTCCCATAAGTGAAAACTACTTAAATCCCGGTCCTCCTGCTGATTACAGGTCATGTCATTGAGAAGCATCACTTACTGCTTTGTAAAAACTCACTTTTCTGATCAGTTGAGATTATACAAAGTCATTCTGTCAAACAATGCTCTCAGAATAAAATGGGTACAATATAATTCAAGTACATTTAGCAAGCTTATATGTCAGATATGATGGTTATTTTGAATTATTATTTTATTAATACTAGGTTAACATTTTATATCCAGAAAAGGAAGCCAACAATTAGGTCAGAATCCCTGAGCAAAATCAATATTTAATCTCCTCTTTTCTAAGATAAACATTCTTAGTTGACTATATGCAATAATTAGTTTGTTTCACATGATTAACTATATAAATTTGAACACTTTTAAAATGTATTTTTAATTTCAAAGCTATGAGAGTATGTTTTATAAAGTACAAAAATAAACCTTTTAAATATAAATTAACATAACATGTATTCCATTACTGTTAATATTTTATTTAACTTCACTTAAATATATTTTCTATGGATATGCATTTTTTGATGTTATTAAATTGATAATAATACTGATTTTGTATCAATTGAGATTTGGGAAATTTTATTTGCAATTTTTAAAAATTATTTTCTTATAATTTTATCTGGTGCCTTATGGGACCCTTCTTTTTAAACTTTTTATTACTACCAAAGAAAAGGATGATGGCTGAATTTTTAAAATGGGATAATCTAAGACAATATCAAATTAATTGACTAAAGAAGAACGTCAGTTAGTAGGCTAGTTCAATAGAGACTAGATTCATTAGAGAAATTATATGTGGAAGAGCCATTATGGCAGTAGGAAAAGCCTTTGCAGAGGATAAATTGAGATAAAGGCACATTGCACTGTAATACCATGAAGGTATGGGAATTAGTAAGGTTGAGGCAAAAGCAAACAAAAAAGAAAAGAAACGACAGTTAACCATGAGTTTACAGATAAAAAATGTGACTACCTCCTCCTCTCAGGCTTTGAACACTTGGTAGTGATATGGTTTTTCTTCATGCAAGGAGTAAGAAGGGTCATCTCTAGGAATGTCTACTGGACAAGGGAAAGAGGGTGCACTTATATAAAGACCTTGAGGTTGACCTAATGAATGAGCATGGTTCTAGCCCAGGCTCACAAAGAATGATGACGCCCCTCAGCTGACCTCACTCTGACAAGGTGACATAGTCCTTGATTGTAAAATGCTAAATAAAAGATAACTAAGTATAAAAGGCCAGATGTAAAATCTGATATCACTCAAATTGATCCCATGAAATGGGAACTAAATAAATGCTTATAAAGGATTTTGTTTCACATAATGAAATGGCAAAAATAATTAATACAAGTGGCAACTGGGGAACCAGCTACTACATCAAGGGATGGAGTGAAGAAAAAACAGAAGAAAAATATTGAAGTGATAAGAATCTAGAGTTGGGAGGAAGGACAGGATGGAAGGCACAAGAGGACTGTTGCACAGCATGTATTAACTCGAGAGCTCAGGGCAGGGTTCACACGGAGCTGGGAAGCAGGACTCCAAGGAAGAAGCACTGTCTGGCTACTGGTGGCATCTAAGAAAGATCAGGTAAGAATGGTTCTAACACTGGGAATAAACAATTTCAAAAGGAAACAAAGGACCTGGTAGTGTTCTCTGGACGAGTTAACAGTGCAGGCTGATGTCAAAATGAACAGTACAAATGCATTTTCTCTTTCCTTCTTCAATTTTATTCTTCCAGAAAGCACCACTTACTGCTGGGTAAAACAAGAAATCAGAATCAAATCAGTGTAAATAGAAATTTCCAGTACCGGGGAAGGACCATTTAAACCTTGGGAGAAGATTAAGCATAAGTGAAAGCCAAATAAACAAGAGTCCACATGGAAAGGAAAGTATACAGTTCTGAAAGAGCACAGAGCAAAGAAGGTTTAAACACGCTATTTATATCTACAGAGCAAAAGGGAGAGATTTGGCCAATCTATCATCTATCTAGCAAATGTGTAAGAAAGCTAATCTGTACACGATAACAACAAAAACCAGGAAATGTGTTTCAGAAGTCTGTTGATCTTGGAGCTAAATCTTAAGCATGAAATACTTCTACTGATAGGTGGAGAAGTTCTATAAAACAAAGCAACTAAAAGGAAAAGAACTGAAAACTGAGACTATTAATTAATCCTAACCCAAGCTTAAATTAATAGAATTTTAAGTAGGAGTTCAAACAATAAATTTGAGATTAAAATTAATCCAATGAATAACAAAATAAAAAATAAAATGAAATAACTCTCTTTAGAATTTTGAGGGCCAGGGATACAGATAGCACAGCAGCAGAGCACCTAGTGTGAGGTGCTAAATTTGATTCCTGGCTCCAGAAAAATAAAATAAAAATAGAATTTTGAAAGTTAGCTGTCAGTGTTATTTCTATATATAGATTTTAAGTTTTTAAGTTTTTACATTCTTTCATATTGGCATTAGTCTATCACTTTGTGCATTTGGTTACTACCACCTTCTCATAATGTAAATAATAGCCAATTTATTATTTAGTATTTTTTTATTCAGACCATAGCTGACATCAAAATGATTTTGGTACCTGATTGGGTTCTCAAGTACCATTCTTCTCACATCTCTGATTTTCCCGATTCTCATGCTGGATTGACCATTCTCCTTTGATATTTTTATCATTATGGATTACAAATTTTTCCAATTATTGACAATTTTATGGAAGACAACTGGAAAATGACACTTTAAAAAATTTCTCAAAAATATACTCCTGGACCTAGCAATGTAACTTGGTAGTAGTCTACTTACTTCAATATGTAACAATAGATTCTATCTGTAGCACCGTACACAAAATAACAATAAAAATAAATAATAATAAATAAATAGCTCAAGTTCTCCTCTGAGACTCAAGGCAAACTCTTTACTGCGAGCCCCTCTAAAAATCAAAGTAAAAAATGAATGATGTCCAGCATACACTGGCACAAGGTAAAAATCCCCATTGCAAAAGCAAGGAGTAGGGGAATACATGGAAACTGGACCAAAGCAAGACTCAAAACAGAAAGGACAAATATTAAATCTTCTCGAAGCTTGCCCAGCACCTAATGCAGATTGTGAGGAGATGTGAACTCCCTATGGATTGTGTGACATCACTTCTGTCTCCTTTCTGTTTGCAGTCCACATGGCCCTTCAGCTGAGGGGATTCTACTGACTATTTGTTCAGTAGACTTTCCATGTTTGTGGCTTCTCCAATTTTTAGGGATCTCTTCTGCATCTTTCACTCCTTTTTAATAGCTTTACACACTTTTTTTGGTGGGTCCCTGAGAAGGACCATGACTTTCTTTTTTTTTTTTTTTTCAAAGAGAATAGTAATAAAGAAGAATAATAGCAAAATACCAAAAATGTAGACAAAGAAAAAAACAATGCAAAAAAAAATAACAATGATACAGGGTTTCAGAACAAAATGATAGGAATTAACAGTGGTTGTGATATTGCACGTTGCTGTCTTCAGAGAAGTTGCTCAAATTATCAGATAATAATGGAAGATGGATCAAACCATTGAAGAGAATAAAAAATAAAAACAAAAGAAACATTAGAACAAAACAAAGTTTCACTAGATAAGATGGTAAGAATTCACCAGTGGTTGTTATATTGCATATTGTTGTCTTCAAATTAGTGGTTCACATGACCAGATGTAAGTATACAGAATTGGTTGGCAAACAAATTGAAAATTATGCATTAACTGTTTCTTTCAATAAACCATTGAATGTCAGCAGTACAGTTATTCCAGCTACCGTTCTCTCTATATTTTCTTCTCTTTCTTCTTTATCTCCTTTCCCTCATCCCAGTTGTTCTTTACTTTGAGCAATTTCTTTCCTTTTCATAATATCTATTGTGTGTCTTACTCTTTCAGATTCTTGCACTAGGGAGGCAATATCATGTTTACACCCCTGGGACCAATTTATTTCACTTATTAGTATGGTCTCTAATTGCATCCATTTACCTATAAAAGCTTCATGTTCATCTTTTTTTAGAGCAGAGTAATACTCCATTGTATAAAAATGTCATATCTTTTTCATTCATTCCTCAGTTCATTGGCATCTGGGTAGTCTCATCCCAGAAAGGATAGCTACCAATAAGAAAACAACCCATAACAAACACCGGAAAGGCTGTGAGGAAAAAGGAACCCTTCTCCACTGCTGGTGGGCGTGTAGATTGGTGAAACCAGTGTGGAAATCAGTGTGGAGATTCCTCACAAAACTAGTATTAGAAGTCCCACTTAATCCAGGTGTTCCCCATCTGGGTATTTTCCTAGAAGAATTAGAAACATCATACCGAAGCAATATATGTGCACCCATGTTTATAGCAGTATTATTTGGCATAGCTAACTCTTGGAGACAATGACTTTCTTACATATTTTTTCTTGACCTCCAGGCCTTTTGTGCAATATGGCTGGAAGCACCCTCGATCCCTAAACACTTACATAGTGAGAAACCAACTCTGCATGGATGACACCAAAGTTAGTCAACAATTTGTGAAATAAAAGTCCTTCTTTGAGCATGGCTGAAATAGCTTCTGGGTGTCTGGATGGGTGAAGTGAGGGATGCTCTTCACAGAGCCGCCTTGAATTAGCAAGTATCCTGGGGACTGTCTTCTCACAGAAAAGTTTTGCCCTCTTATAGTTTTGCATACTTTATAGTTTTGCATACTTCATAGTTTTACACTCTTGAATCAGAGATGATGGGCTTGTTGATTTCTGAAGTGCCCCCCAGGCATGCTTTTTTAGGCTTTGTACAACAAAACAAAACAAAACAAATCTTTGTTTTCTTTTAGATGCTAATGTTTTTAGCAACCATGCTTTCCTTTGCCCCTATTTTTCAGGTACTTCCTTTTCATAAAATTATAAATTTTTCAAATCATTTGGCTCTACTAATTGCTTCTGCTTCTTACTGTAGATATGGGTAAAAGCAGGCAGCATTACACAATACCCACACCACAGTCTGAATGTTGATCTTCCTTGGCATTTCCTCATCCACATAAATTAGTCCACTACACTTAATCTAAATTCTTTTTCATAGTCCCACTACACAGGGTCAAAATTGCAACACATTTTCTGCCAGAGGCTAATGCATATGGCATCTAGCACAAATGAAAATAAATTTCCTGTTCCCAACTGAAACCTCTTTAGCCTGGTCTTTATTTTCTACTTTTCTCTCAGTATTGTGTTCTTCAGAGCTGAGAACACAATCTCCCACTGAACTCAGATTGGAACGTTACAGAACATTTTACCTGGCATCTCAAAAATTTTCTGAACTTCTCCCATAAACCAGTTCCAAAGTCATACAAACCTCATGGTCCATTCATGCCAACCCTTTGGGTAGCAAATAAAAATTAGTAAGCATTCTCTAGAAGAACAGAGTCAATTGAGAAGGTGTCGGTAATTACATAAGGTATTTATTAGGTTTACAAGAGCAGAGAAATGAGGTCACAATAGTTTTCTATGAGATCAGAGACAGACTTCAAAATGGGCCATCTCCACACTGAAAAGTGAGAGGAGGCAATAGACTCCCAGCCCAAGAAGATGCAAACTGCAGAACAACACAGATTAGAGATGCAGCACCAGAACAAAATCACAGGCCTGGAAGCTTGCTGCAGAATTGCCACTGTGCATCTGCGTGTTGGGATGGTGAAGGGAGGAGAGAACCATACCAGGAGGCAGTGGTGAAGGCTGGGAACTTCCGAAGTGGGAACCCTTTCTTCTTCTTTCCCTTTTTATCCACCTAGGCTGAAAACCTACTGATTGGAGCCAGCCCCCATTGGTGTGAGTCTTCTTTCTCACTTCCTGGTCTGCCTGTCAGTCATCAGCAGACAGACCCAGAACTGGGCTTTGCTCATCCGCTAGGTGTTTCTTGCTCCAGCCAAGTTGTGCTGTCAAAAATAATGGTCATAAAATTTTAGAGATAAACCATTGTGTAATAATGGTTCTCCTGAAGAAGTCTCAAAGTAGATGTATAAAGATGATAACACCACTCCAGACTTGCTAAACTTTTGAGACGATTTAAGGGAAAATATTTATATTTAATCTATATCTATATTTATCTATATCTTTGTATATAGAAAGCACATATGTTTGTAATTTTGAATGAGGTTTTCAGAAAAGAAAATTGTGATCCATGAGAAATACTATAGTCATTAAAACGAATCAACTGTTGCTCTATCTATCAGCATGAATAAAAATTCAGAGGCAGGATTTGGGTCGAAAACACTAAGGTATCATATCATGCAACATATAATTTCAAAACAGCTAAAATAAGTCTGAACTATTAATGTAGACACATCTATAATTGTGGTACTTAAGCATATTTTAAGATTATAATCATTATATTTAGAGTAGTAATTTCATATAATTATCATACATATTTTATATGCTCTTAGGTCTATTAATCTATATATATGACAATTCACTTTGTAAGTTATTATTACACCAATAAATAACTTTAATGCTGGAAAAATAAAAGAAAGATGGAGTGGGGGGATAAAAAAAGGGATTGGAATGTGTTATGTGCATGTTCCAATTCCCTACAGTGAATGTAATCATTATGTACTGCAAACATGTAGTAATAAAACTGAACAGAAACCTCAGAAATAAATAAAATATTAGCTTTCTCCTAGGGTAAGGAGTGGTTGGGAACAATTGTCTACACTGACTCTTTTGATGTGACTTCAGAGAAAAACATGAGGTCCATAGTATCAAGTTCCTTGTGTGCAAAAGTGGACACTGTCTCCACTATGCCTAAACCTCCAACAACCAGGCTTCCTTTCCTACCCCATCATGTAGGCTGTTTTCTTGTGGTGTACAAACATACACTCTAGAAATGTATAGGGAATCAGGATTATCTACTAAACGTTGATCCTTCATAAGGTTTAATTTTAATATACAGATAGATATGCCACCTAGTGAATGATTATTTTGTGCTAGTTTTAATGTAAGGGACGACGACTTTTAGCGTATCATTTTAAGACAGAATAATCCTAGTCTTAGTGCAAGCCTCAAAATGTGTCTTGAGAAACATCCTGGAGGGGTTGTAAAGAGTTAACTTTGCAGTCCTGACTTTGCCCTGGAATTCTTCTCCAAAGACAAACCTTGCCTGGGTTGTTTCACCCCTCTCCTGCCCCTACATAAACATTGTAACCATAAAGGGAGACATATAAAGCAGAGTACAAAAAATATACATCATTGTGGCTGGAGCCTGACCCGGTCACGTGGCGCAAAGAAAGCAACTGTGGCCAGGCCTAAAAGATTCCAGTCTATTACCATGGAAACCAAAAATATATGTAAGGTGGGAACAAAGGCAGTTAAGTGCCACATTCCTGATTGACAAATAGAAAATGAGGGGCAGCCAGTCTAAAATTTATTTTGAAATAATAAAACTCCATATGTTCTAAATGAGTGCTTTAATCTCCTGTGAAATTAAGCCCAGTTTTTGCCATAACAACTCTTCTGGAAGAAAAATAATGTATTTGTAGTCTAAAATACACTACATCCAATTAATAATTGTGGAAATTAACATTTATAAAATAGCGGAGAAAGTGTATCCTACTGGATAATTCGAATGTATTTAACACCTGCTGTTACTATTTTGGCTCACCATCATTAAAATATTCACTTTAATGATTCACTTCAATCATTTACTTTATGTCATTTCTCATATGAATTTTGGGGGAAAAAATGACTACCAAGGCCATTATGTTAGTGACTTAGATGGAAGCCTGTTTTCTATATTACTGTATAAGTGCAGTGATTTTTTTCCGTTCATGTTATCAAAATTTAATGTTTCCAATATTGATTATGATTTTAATTTTAAAGCTAATTACTATGGAAAATGTACGCCTGTGTTTTTCTTATTGATTTGGAGCAGAAAGGAGATGGAGGAATCAGGAGAAAGATGGTGGAAGAAGGAAGGGACGGAGGGCGGGAGGAAGGGAGGCCTAGAAGGAGGAACAGAGACGAGCTGGTGAAAGGGAGAAAGGGAGGTCTGTACACCTGGACATAAACCTTAGTTCCCTCAGGAGTTTGAACGTTTTCACAGTTTGAAACAGACAGGCATTTGCTCTTTGAATAGTCATCATCTCTAATGCTAAAAGATTTTATTGATCTTTAAAAATACAAATACGCGCTGACTCTTTAGGTGATCTACATTGAAGGGAAAGATAAAAGACAGAGATAAAACAAGTGAGAATCAAAGAAAAAACACTTTTTACATTTGGGATAGAGGCTGGTGTGTGGAGGGGTATAAGTTGGTGAGGGAGATTCAGGTCTAACTATAATTGTCAGGCACAATTTCCTTGCTCATTAGGAAATGATCTCTACCCATCCTTCATCTGTGCTTCGCTTTCATAGCTATCAAGCCTTTGCACTTTATCTGATCCAGAACAAGTATCTCATTAGTGCAGAGGCAGATAACTCACCTGCACCTGCGTTCTTGTCTAACCAAAAGCTTATTGTATAAAATTTGTTTAAAGATATTAAGCAAATAGAAGAAAATATGTTTTGGCTAGTTGGTAAGGAAAAACATGCTTCATGTGCAACTAAAGATTTTTCTCCAGCACATAAAATTTTGTCATATAGTGCAAAGCCACATTGGAGGCTGATTTAATTACTTGTCTTATTAAAAATAGAAATCTATATTTCCAGATCATCAGTATTCAGCAAACATTCCGACTTTTAATGTAAGAAAAAAATGCATGTAGTATTTCAAGGTAAGTTAGTAAAACTCCAGTGCCTATAACTGCAGTGTCTAAGGTTTTGTGATATAAATGAGGATTATTTTTATTGTAAGACACTATATTTACAAATTTTTATTTCAAATAAACTAATATTTAATAGCCCATTTTAAGTAGCATCATGACTTTAAAAGTCTAAAATTATATGTTGATAGGGTAACTTACTGTGAAGATGGAGCCTATAAAGATATAGGGAAGCAAAATGCATTTTAGACTGGTTTATCTGAAAAATCTTTCTGAACATATTTGTTCTGCATGATAAAGGAAAGGTCAACTTTTATGTCACAGTAATAATTGTAAATTAAATAAAGATTGAATTTGATGTATGTAAAAAGGAACGATACGGCATAATTAGGAAATATAGTAGGAGGTGTAAACCCTGGTGAATTCAAACTTATACAGAAGTAATTGTAATGAAGTACACAATACCACTAAAATATTATATATGCAAGATATAGCCTATAAACAAAGAATTAACACCTTATTTACAGGCTATCATTAGTCTGAAGAAATATATGTATTATAATGTAAGAAGCATTCAGAAAAAATATAAAATTACCTTTAAAATTACCTTTATTTTCTCATTTCCTCATCCCAGTTGTTCTTTCATGTAGAGCAGTTTCTTTTCCTTTCACAATGTCAACTGTACCTCTTGCTTTTATTCACTCTTTCAGGTTCTTATTCAATTTGTAACAGCTAAATTGTGGAAGCAACCCAAATGCCATCAACTGAGAAATGGCTAAAAAAGTTGCGGTATTTTTACATAATGGAATACTACTCAACTATAAAGAAAGATAATCTCGCGGTTTTTTATAGGAAAATTGACACAACTAGCAACCACACTCATAGGTGAAATAAAGCTTTTGAATTGAATTAATATAATGTTATTAAATTAGTTTCCAAAATAACATTAATAAAGTGTCAGCAGCATTCCTTATGGAATAGAATTTGAAGAAATCCGGATAAAATTTGGATTGAAGTAGAGAATGTACATATATTGGTCAGTCTAAACTGTGAATTGGATAGGAATTAATATTTTATGTGTTTACTTCTGTCTTAGTAAGGTAGGTAAACTTATTTATGATAAACCTGTACAATATGAGGAAGGACTAGATAGATATATAGGTAGATAGACATATAGATAGATAATATTTGCTTTGTATTTTTACTATCAGGTGGCATTTCAGTGCCAACTTCGGAATTTCCAGTCTTATATGTGAGCATCAAGGCAATATAATTGGTAAATGCATTAGTTTTTCTTCAGGTGATGTAATCAGTCAAATTTCTACTCAATAAGTAATTATTCTCGATATACTGGAACTTTTAAATCATTTTATATAGATTAAGGATCCAGAAACATAGAATTTGTAAAATCTCACCATATTAACAAGGCAGACAATACATTCATTTTGCTGATGTCATCCATTCAAAAAACCAAAGGAAAAATTCATATTATGTGTACTGTATCTCTTTGCTTTAGCAAAATCCTAAAACGTGATAAAAATTAAAAACATCATGATAAGTTATAGCCAGATAGGAGAAAGAAATTCTGGAGTTTATTGCATAGTAGAATGACTATGGTAATAGTAATGTGCTGTATATTTTGTTCAAAAGCTAGAAGTACTTTGAAAGATTTCCCCATAAAGAAATGATATAGATTTGTGCAGATAGCTATATTGGACCTAATTTGGATGTTATATAATATACATAAGTAAAGAATGTATGGTACCCCATTAATATGTACAGTTTTTATATTTATATGGATTGGTTATGTTTTTAAAGCTTCAAACATAATCAAATTTACAATCCTATTTACTGAATTATAGATGGTAACCGTGATTATTAAGAAACTGGACATTAAATACAAATTGAATTATGAAGAACAGATGGAGCAACTCAAAGCAGACATGCTGACAAGGAATACTTTCGCAAGCACTAATAATTCTGCAGTTTCTTTTATAAATGCCACCTGAGGGAACAGATTTCCAGAGAAGTAACTAACAGTAGGAAGAACGCTTTTCCTTTCTGTTAACTTCGATGAGAGCAAGCTATGTTACTCTCAGGCACAGCTGATTTATAACTATCGTGAGTATAGATGGGGTATAGCTCATCTACAACCAAAGCATACGTATTCATAGATTGCACAGTGACGAATGCTTTTGCCCAGCTTTTGAAAAGACATAAAGAGTAAGTGATCTTTCCCCTATCCATAAACCATGGTTCCAGGAATATTTGAATCTATTCCAAGAAGCTTTGATTTACGAATCTGGCAGATGTGGGGTATGTAGAGGTGCTGTACAGGGGCTTATGTATATTTTCCCATGAAATGCCATTTTGATTTGATTTAATTTTTCTGACATTTTCCTCATCAAATGGTAATCAGTAGAAAAATTCATTGTGTAAAAAGTTCATAATCATTAAGGTGAAATGAGGAAATGAGCTCTGACTTCAGTGACAGGGAAAGTAAATACACTTCAGGTGGTGAATGAATGCAAATCAGAATGTAATATTCTATTTTCTTTTCAATATTTGAACAGAGGGCCAGGGAAGTAGCTCAGTGGTACAGCACTTGCAAGACCCTGAGTTTGATTTCCGGTAGAAAACAACAACACAAAGCCAGGGCAACTGTATTTTAATCTTCAGATATAATATAGAAGATCAAGCCATCATTTTGCCCAATTATCTACTGACATAACAGAGTAGTGGTCTAAGTAGGTAACTTCTCATTGAAATACTAGCAGCTAATTTAATTTTCTAAGTTATACTTTTTACTAAAAGATCACTAAAAATCAGAGAAAATGTACTTACTTGAAATTGTACAATGATATGGTTTTCTATAGAAGAGACTCATGCTAGTACAGAAAATATTTTCAACAGTTGTGCTCTTCGATCAGTTGGTTTTATGAAATTTCACGAGAAAATGCCATAGGCAGAAAAATGATGATTTCCTCCAATCTGTTGAACTCTGAAATTTCATCAGCAAGTAGCAAATGAACTCTACTCAGACAACTTGGCTCACTGGAACCAATAATGTATAGCATCGTGTTTTCAGATTGGATGATGTAAATTTATCAGTCACTGTATTAAAATATAAAATCTGAATTTGGTAAAATCAGCTTTAGGTTCTGTTTTAGCATGAGGTAAAAAAATATGTTAAATAATTGTTGGAATTGTATAAAATTGTGAAATTTAACATAACCCATTATCTTCTGGGCGCCTAGAAGAGAAGGTCTGGTTGATCTATTATGTGTAATACAATTAGAGTGTTTAGTATTTCTTGTACTAAGGCCAGAGTGTTACTTCAAAGTACTTTGTTAAATAAATTTTGTATCTCATAAATTTTACAGACAGGGAAATAGAAAAGTTTTATAAAGTATAAGATCAACTGTCACTGTTAATGAAATAATTTCCCTTGCACTTCCAGCTTATAAATTTGCACTGAGGAGAGAAAAAAAAACCAGGGATTATAGCTCACTATTTATATGGCTATAATCCTAATATTTATTGAGTCTTTACACTGTACTCTCCTTTACAGGGAATAGAGTAAACTGCAAAATCCTCAAAAATCAGAAGCAGAAAGAGTTCGGTATGTAGAAAAGCATTTTAAGGCAAGATTTTAGATGGATCAGTGAAAACAAATGGAAAGTAACATTTATTGAAGATGATGAAGTTCACTAAGTAGGTTGCTTTACCTGAAAATAATGCAGAATAGTAATGTATTTTGGTCTAATATAAATGTTTACTGTTTCTTTTGTATATATTCTCGATTCCTCTGATTTTCTAGTTCTTTATGTAGTTTGAGACAATAAGAACATTTTTTCCAGTTTTCTACTTCTAAAAGTTTGTGGCATTCTAGTTAAACAAATAAGTAGCCATATTAAAGTGAATTTAGTGACAGAAATCTCTAAAGGAATATGGTAGAGAGTGTGGCTGACTTTGAGGCAGCCGTAGAAGGCTCCCTGTAGAATGTAAGATCATATGAAACTAATTTTTGAAAATGTGCTCCATCAATTAAAAGGGCTATGGAAGCAGAAGGCATAGAACAAGAATATGTGGAAACAAAGTGGATTTCAAGATGTTCATATCTCAATATTTTGGTGAAGAAATAAATGTTTGTAAGGTTTGAGAAATAATATTACACACTAATCTTTAATTAGTCCAGGACAGACCTAAGAGTTCCATTGTCAAAATATAATATAACAACAGTGTGAAATTATTTCTTAGACAAATGTATAAATGGGTAAATGCATAGAAAGGTAAATATATGGGTATCTGGATAGTTTCATAAAAGTGAGTGGAACTTGATTTATCAATTACATGAAAAGCAATCCTTAGAAATAGCGAAGAAGGATCACACGTGCAGCTTTGGACAAAGTTACTCTATCTGTGTATTGAAAATAAAACCTGAGCTACAAACTCAAAAGTTACGTTCATGTAATTGTCAGCTAGGACAATGTAAGATCAGCTAGGACAATATAAGACAATATAAGACCAAGCATAATGAATGGTATGAAAGAAAGAAAAGGACACTAAGAAACAAGGCACTGGCACTGAGCACGACATTGAAATGATGACCACGTGAGAACGGTGGGAAAGCACCCAGCGCCATTTCTGTTCCGTGGAGTTGGGAATGAAATCTTGATGCCCTAAGAAATACTAATAATATTGTATCAGTCAGGATTTTACTAGAGAAACAGATATAACACAAGATGTACAAATGTATAAGAAATTACAAGATTGGCTCATGGCGATCAGCCACAGAGTCGTATGAGGACGCGTGCAGAGGCCGTCTGCACACTGAAGACCGAGGAATCAGTCCAGGGTCTGGAGCTCACTGCAAAGTTCCATGCAAGTCCATATCAGGAGGCCGATGAGTCTGCGACAGAAGGCTGAAGAATCCAAGGCGGAAGCCGAAGAGTCTGCACTAGAACCCAGGAGATGACGTCCAAGCTGAAGGTGAAGACTGAAGGGCTCCAAAAGGAAGTTCTTCTGTCCTTCCTCATTTCCCTTTTACATCATCTAGGTGATGATCCACCCCAGGGTGTCTCCTCTCCACCCGAGGGTGTACAATTGCTGAGCCAAGTTTAGTTAAGCTTTTAAACTTCTCAAGTTGACATAATCAATCAACCACTACAAATATAGATGTGTTTGGGGAGATGATAAAACAAGCACTGTTAATTATCTCATTTAATCTTGCTGATGACCTCATGGCTCTTGTAGAGAAGAAGGCTCATTTTTCCAAAACCCCACATCTAAGCAATGATATAAAAAGTTTGTGAACCTGTTTTATTTAATTCCAAACCCATCTTTGTTTCTTAATTCCTCTAAAATGCACATACAATAAATATTAATTCTTCTTTATAATTTCCATGAAATAATCTCACTTGAAACTTCCTGTGAGTTGTAGGAATATACAAAAACATCAAAATTGTGTCAAATCTGCTTTTATGGCTTAAGTAGGTTTATGTGGTGAAACCAAAATAATAATTATCCTGGTGAGTATTAGAGTAATATCTTTGAAAGCCATTGTCTGCCCCATCTTTAATTATGCACCTCCCTTGCAAAGTAAGGGTAATTGCTATACTTATTTAAATGATGAGAAGTTTTCTAAAACTACACTATTTAGTATCACCTGATTTTGAATTTTGTACTTATAATATGATGCCCACTGTTTCTCTGCATGTTATAATTGTAGGATTAACCCATATTGTTCCAAAAAATTGCATGTTCATGATACATCCCACAGGGCACCACTGACTGATGTTTGGATTGATATGCAATTGCAGTAATCCAGTTGTGTCGCCGAAATGAAATGTCTGATACAGGTTACTTGTGGAATAATGGTTTTTATTTGGGCTTGTGGTTTTAGAGGTTCAAGTTTAAATATGAACGGCCTCATCTCTAACTTTATGATGGATTTCTTCCCTCCATCAGAACATGAAGATGGTCTTCTGTTAGATTTCAAAGATTTTAAGATTCTATGTTAATATTTTAGGCTTACATTGCTTGGAAAACACATGCATTTGGTTCCAAATAATAAAGTGCCTGATATGGGTTTTTAATTAATACACCAATGAGGAGTGTTTGTATTGTAATGACATTAAAATCATGGTTAATTGATTTTATGTTCCAGATTCCTCTGTTCTATGTTTGCTTTTACAAATGAAAAATCATCATGACACTAGATGTGGAGTCAGAGAATTTATGATCAATTAGTCCCACCACACAATCTTGGACAAATCCCAATATCTGTGGTAGAATTTTTATTTTCTCAAGAGTTGCAGTCCCTAGCTCTTGGTTCTTTCCTGCTGAGAGAAAATTTTTGAATGGATTAGACGTTGGTGAAATGACAACAGCCTGGGTCATCAGATTTGATTTTTGCAATGCAAAATGAGAGGAAATGGTGCATGCCATTTCTCAGAAGGAGCTACAAGCATCATTCCAGGCTGCTGGCCATACACTTGTACCAGTACAAAAATGTCAAGGATATTCTTTCATCTACGGTCCTAGAAGGAAGAGTCAGAGCCACACTCTTGGTAAACCTGTACCCTAAGGGAAAAATAAACCTGTGCTGATGGACTCACAAAGATTTGGCTAGCGTTTGTGACAGCAGCATTGCTCAGTTTCTAATAGATGAATATAGGTACTAAATACCTCCCTGTACACTGGCAATAATTGTGCCGGGTTTTGTACTTCCCACATCTGTAGTTAAGACTTAATAGATTAAGGTAAGTAACAGTACACTGTAAACTCTATTATTAAAATATCAGCAATGTCATTAGCAACATAAGTCATCTTATTCTCTAGACACCGTTATGCAAATTTTCACTACTAATTTAGAGATAAAAAGTTATGCAAGCAGACATATTAGCCTTTACTAACCTTTTGCATTTTTACAACTCTGCCTACATTACCCATCTGGTACTGCCTGTTGTCTTCAATTTTCATCAAGCCCTTCACATAATAATTATACTTTTCAAACATTCCCTGTCCAATATTTCTAACAGTTGTAGTATATCTGACTTTGCTTCTAAGTCTTGCTTCCTCCTCAAACCATGTTTTATGCTGGCCTTTTCAATTTCTGTTGAAAATTAAATATACTTTTATTGCTGGTGATAGAATCTGAGATGGGTAGGCCTTCATTTGGGGATTTATGGTAATGTGCCTACCTGTGTTCTGCATAAATGCTTCTTGCAGCTATACATTCCAGAAGCTTCAGATTTCATGATTGTCCTTGCTCTTATTTCGGCCTTTCAACTTGGCTTCTCCGGGTAGGGTACCTGTGTCATACAGCTCTTTCAGTTACAACCCACTGTCAATACACTGAAGCCCTGTTAGTGTAGTGTCAAGTATGGAGACAAGAAAGCACTGTATGATCTTCTCATTGTATTCTTTTTTCTGTGGCCCTCAGTTGTGGCTTCTGAGCTTCAAGCTGTTTCTGTGGTATAACTTTTTTTTCCTGCCTGGGTGAGGCAAAGACTATGGAGGGATGGACAACAATTAATTCTACTCCCTCAGCTGGGATGACTTACACCAGGGTAAGTTCTGGTGGTTACTTACACAGGGGAAGCAGACCTTCAATACTGAGAAAGCTTGGCATGTATTTTCCAAAGATCAGTCTTTTCTTCTTCCTCCTAAGGGCACAAGAGAATCAATCATTCTCTGGACTTTATCTGAGGAAGCTGGGAATATTGTTGGAGATAAAGACCAAGGGAGACTAGGTCCCTTCTAATATTGTATCCTCACAGAACTTTCTGACTGTCGGGCTATTCAAATTTTTCATTTGCCATAAAAGTGTTCATTCCAGTTTCTGCCTCTGTCAACTCCTAGTCCAGTTGGGCAAGACTTTGGCTGTAACTCTTTCAATTAGCAAAAGTTTGGATCTCCTAGTTCCAATTTGTCATGTAGCCTTAGTCCTCCAATGACCCTAAGAAAACTCACTGGTTTTCAGAGTTTCTTTTTTATTATATTCTTATATGGGCAGAAATGATAAATTCTAATTCTTTTCATTTTGTACCTGAAACAGGAAATCTATTCCTATCATTCAGAGCCCTATGTATTTCTCTGAAGTATTCTGTGAACACTTGGAACCCAGAATAGAGTTTCTTCATATATAATAGTTTTCCTAATTATTAGATGAAAATATTTACTTTCCTTGTTTAATTTTTTCAGTGACCAAAGTTTCTGCAGCACATTGGATATCACAATGCTAAGTATATGCTCATGCTACACTTCACTTGGATTTGTAATGACCATATCCACATAAAAACATTGGCAACTAGCCTCACAGCAATCATAAAAAAATCCAAAATATATTCACTTCCATTTAAATGGACAATTATTGTTATTTAATTTTGCATATTTCAGCTTAGAAATATACCTTTCCATGGTGCCTATTCATGTATTATTGAACTATCACTTCTTGGCCTTTTGGCAAAGATCAAGTGTAGTATTATGTATTGTTGAACTGTGAAAAATAAGATGAACAAAAAGCGTGCAGTTATTTAATTTTCAGTATTCAATCGGGGAATTTTATACATCTTTTCCTCTGTTGTTGATGAACATAACTTCTCAATAAAAATAAGTGAGGGTGTTATGTGAATTATATTATTTCTGGCATAATCCTCTACATGAAGCTTTCTTTTTCTATTTTTTAGCCTTTTACTGTTCAGTTCAGCAATAAAACACTGGTTGAATCTGTAACTCTATTGAGAACAACAACTTTCTCTTGTTCTTGTTTTATTCCAGTCTCATCTTCTTAGGGATAAGCCTGTTCCTTGTAGTAAATCAGCGGTAGTAAAATAAATACTCTGAGCTATGGGATTAAGAAAAGCAAACAATCTCGTTCTAAAGAGAATAATAAAAATTATACAGAATTTCAAAACAAAATGATAGGAAATTAACAATGTTTGCTATATTGCATATTATTAACTTCAAAGTAGCTGTTCAGATTACCAGATATAGATATTCAGGATTGATCAAACATTAAGCATTAAGTGTTCCTTTCAATAAACCAATAGAAATTAGTTCTACAATTATCTTAGCTATCTTGTGGATATATATATATATATATATATATACATGCTTCCTATATATTTCCTTCTGTCTTTTGTCCTTTTCCCCATCCTAATTGTTCTTTCTTTCAGAGCAGTTTCTTCTCTTTCACAATGTCTATTGTACCTTTTCCATCTTATTTACTCTCAGTTTCTTACACATGGAAGACAACATGGTGTATCCACATGCTAGTATGATTGACTTCACTTGTGAATATGGTCTCTGGTGGCATCCCTTTATCCATAAAAGCCTTGAGGTTATCTTTCTTGATAGCTGAGTAATATTCCATTTTATGCAAATGCCATACCTTTTCTAGCCATTCCTTGGCTGATGAACATTTGGATTATTTCCAAGATTTAGCTCCGACAAATTGTGCTGCTATAAACATGGCCACATTTATACTCTTTCAAACTCTGAAGCATATATAGAGAGAGGCACTTTTATTTATTGTATTTTTGTGGAAAGGGAAGTGTCATTTGACTTCATATAATTCAATCACCTTAGATTGCTGTTGTTGCCACAGAATTCAGTGAGAAAGCATCCAGGAAAGCGTGAGTAAGGGAACAAACAAGGCTGTATTTGACTTGTGATTGACAACCTGACTTGAAGCCAGAGAGATTTGGACTTTGCTTCCAGTTCAAATATCTTTTTCCATAGTAACCACATTACACCATTACCTCATTTCAGGAATTTTACAAGAATGCCACAGAATTGTCACAAGATACATCTTTTCCTTAAAGCTGATAATTATGCATCAGCCAAATGGACACTGTAGTGTAACATTAGCCTGTTCCTCCAATTGTCCTATTTGGTCCTCATCTTGTAGCTCTGTTCTTTTGTGGTTGATAGTTACAGGGCAGGGGGTGAAGGAATGAGTTCGTCTGTAGTTTATGTAAAGTTAAGTGACTTCTAAAATGGGTTTACAAGAGAAAATGGAGTCTCTCTTGCCCTATAATTGTGGCAATAATAAGTACTGAAAAGTGATATTTAAAATTGCAAATGATACATGTGAAATAAATTGAGTCACTTTTGTACATTTGTATTCACCATAGAAGTCATGACTATGTGCATATACAGTAATACCTTGGTTCATTTGGCAAAATTTTGCTTCTGTTCTACTGCATTGGTTAAACAACATGACAGTGGCCCTCTTCTCTGAAAGGACATGAATGTTAACATCTTCCCTGAAATTATGCCACAAATTAAGTTGTGAACAGAGGTACCATTGTGTTTAAATAATTTTAAATTAAACACCATAAATTAATTCTCGATCCTAATAGATATTTCTAGTACTGAAGTCACTAATCATAATAATCTGAGATGCATTAAATAAAATTTTCGTCCTCACAGAGTTTTATGGGCCAGAGTTCTTCTGGATGAATCAGTTGATACACGTAAGAAATAATGCCAGGTTTGCACTTAGTACTGCAGCATAATTTTTTATAGGCATAGGACAAAATATTCTAAGTAATGCTGGTACCTGTAGAACACTTCTAGGCTATTTCAAAAAACCCACGAAAAATGAATACATAGAAGATACTGCCGAAGTACCTTAAGTTTCAAATTAATTTTTCTGTCATCAATATTTGAGAGATTATGCTTACAAATTTAAATAATTATACAAATCTAACATTTTCCCTGACTTTGTGGGCCATGAGTAAAATCATATAACTGATATAAAAGTGAAGTGTGATTATAATTTCCCATGGCAAATAGTAAAATCAAAGACTATCATTTTATTTATCTGTTTTAATTTGAGAAATTTAAAATGGAGTCTAAGGTCGTTATTAGAATTCTAATTTAAAGTTGAAATTTCAATTCAAAGTAGAAGTGGAAATACCATCACCAACCCTTACGCGACATGATAGGCAAGTGCAGTCCTTCAAACAGAAACTAGATTGAATGAAAGCAACAAACAGATGTGCTGATAAAGAAAATAGGCACATTAACACAACTCTTTCGACAGCAGAATTTGTGGCTAAAATAATGTGAGGTAAATTTAACAAGCGTAAACCGCCCAATCCATTGTGAAAATGATAGCAAAGTCAAAGGGAAATCCTTAAGAATATTGTTTCCCTCAAAATAATGATAAAGAAGTATAAAATCAAGTTAAGCAATTTTCTCTACAGAAAATACTGTACCCACAGTTATACATATAAATGAGAACCAAAGAAACAAAAATTAAAATCGAATACATGAAATCATAGAAGAAACTATATTATAAAGTAATATTGGCGGAACCAGAGCCTTTGAAATCAAATTGAAAAACAAGCTAAGTAGATGAGAAATGAGTAAAAAGCGTAATCTAATTCAACATAATGGGAAATAACTAACAGTAATTATAATTGGACACACAATAACCAGGGATTGCTCCAAAATGATGATTTGGGCTTGAGATAATGGCAATAGAAATCATAAGGACAAAAATTAAGTGAAATGTAAAATTAAATAGAAACATAAGTAAATGAAATAGTACATAGTAGGAAGAAATCATAGAGATGAAGAGCATTGAGCAATGGTCAATGAAGAAAGCTTCACAAAAGTGAGATTGTTTTCAGCAGAAGGTATGTGGGAGAATTCATATTGAAATAATAAAAAGGTGGTATGTGAATTGCATCTCTCTGACATGTTTTATTAATAATCAAAAATACGATGCTAAAACTGTAAGGATCTAATGTCAATAAAACTGGAATAACATGCTATTCACCTTATAAGTAATTTTCTCACATTGTAAAGTATAAAATGAGATTAGGCAAACACAAAAGACAAAAGTAGTGTATGTAAAATTATTTATGCTGACATAATCACTCATATGGATTGAATATAGTGATTTCTTTGGAGAAAATAATTATTGGGCTAAAATTGCTGTGACTAACATTTTCACAATTATACTGAATGAGGATATTCATAATGGACATCCTTCTCTTGTTAATAATTTTAGATTAAATCTTTCATTTTTTGAAGAATTAGTATAATGTTGGCTGTTGGTGTGTCATACATTGTCTTTATGAGTTTGAGGTAAAGACTATTTCAATTTTCAGCGAGATTTTAATCATGGGTAGGTACTGGACTGTGCCAAATGTTCTTTGTACAGAAATCCAAGAGGTCATCTACGCCTATTTCAAGAATCTGTACTCTACCAAAATGGAAATATAGAAGAAATAGACATATTCCTAGATACATATAAATTGCCAAAACTGAATGAAGAAGATATAACAATTTTAAATAACTCAATATTAGTAAATAAAATTGAAGATATAATAAAAAAACTTACTAAGAAATAAAAGTGCATATCCTGATGTATTCACTATTGAATTCTATCAGTAATTTAGAGAAGATCTAATATCACTGATGTTGAAACCCTTTAATGAAATTGAAAGGAAGCAATACTCCAAAAATCATTTCTAGAAGCAAGCATTACCCTGATGTCAAACCCAGAGAATGACTCAACCAGAAGGAGAATCACAAGCCAATCTCTCTAACGAACAGAGACACAAAAATTCTCAATAAGATACTGACAAACAAAATTGAGCAAATTATTATAAAGATTATCTAGCATGACCATTCAAGATGGCAGGGATTCAGGCATGTTTCAACATACACAAATCAATAAATTTAATATACCACATCAACAAAGTTTAAGACAAAACACACATAATCATCTCAATAGACACAGCTACAGCATTTTAAAAGAAGACAAGAAAATATAAACTTACTCTGAAATAAAATTAACATCATTACTGGAGGTAGTATTCCTTTTATTTATTGGTACGACTTCCTTCTCAAGGAGTGATAAGCATGGATACAATAATTTTAATCAGGGCCAAACTACAAGTATATAGCTTCTGAATGAATTGTTAGAGTTCAGATATAAAAACTCATGTAAGTCTTACCAGCCTTTCAAAAGTTAACTACATGGGCAGACCATCTTTTGTAAAGAGGAATCTCTCCGTGGTGCTACAGACTGAATTTGCTCCATGGTATAAAAGCATTATCTCCTTTCAGAAATACCATGCCATTGCTTGAGTCCTTTGGGTATTAAGGGACATTCAGGAAGTGCACTTTCTAAAGATTTTCTATCAATCAAATCATATTAAACTCAAGTGATTTAAGAAAATGATGCTTAATGTAATAGTGTTATATCAGTGGAAAGTCACAGTGCTTATTTGCATGTTAAATGCTCTAAGCTATCTTCTAAGAAATATGTCAATGTTTTGTAAGCTATTATAAAAAGAACGTTTCTTGAAATATGTTTTTCATTTTTGCCCACACCACAATTACAAAACAAATCCCTTTTATTGCATTGTGACTCTGTAGAATATGCACAAATAAACACAGAAGCACGTACACAATACACACACAAATAAATACAATCTAATAGATGAACGGAAGGAAGCACATCTTCTCCCTCTATATTTGGATAGATTGGTCAAAAACATAGCTTTTCAAAAAAAGATTATGGCAATAGAAATAAAAACAGGGTCAATAAAATAAATGTCCCAACGCAACCTTCTACTCATCCATGTACTATATCAGCCATTTTCGTTCCTACAGGGATGTTTGTGTTATTGTTGTTGTTGCTAAGAATAGCATTAAATAATGTGATGGCTTGGAATATAGTAATTTAGCTGGAAGGACCGCCCTGCTCTTTTAAATAGAAGAGTAGAATAAAATAAATAAGAGAAAGCATTTTAGAAAAGGATGCATATTTTTGTTGTAGGTTATACACTGCGCTTGAGGTTTAAAGTGAATTAAATTTCATACCTTTTCAGAAAATAATTAAATTTGAATTAGTTGCATTGAAAAGTTGGTGAATCCCTATAACTCAGGAAAGAACATCAGAATAATCTTTTTGAGATAGAATTTATAGTTTCTGTGGAGGAACCGAAATATTTTATGAATAAGGTAGGTAAACAAAATATGTGTAATAGTATGTGAGTTTTCCATGCATTTTATGGCTGAGTAATGATATGTATTTGGTGTAAGACTTTTTAGAGGACAAAGTTGCTTTAAAAATGTAAGGCACTTACTAGGTGAAAACTACAGTGCACTCAATTATAAGATCTTTTAAAATTAAACTTATGTGGTCTTAAGTTAGCAACATAGATTAAAATGCTATAATTAAGAATATGGCCAAGGATTTTTTTATACTTATGCAGTGTCCATAATTAACAATTGTTCTTGAATCTATAAATGAACAAATTACCAAGTAATATTTTATTCACTAGATATGTAAGGGCATGTGTGGAGAACATTTAAAATTTATAGTTGATGAATCTGAGATTAAAGAATTTACCAGACTGATTAAATTTGCATAATGTATCAGTTAGGATAGATTTGATTCTATTACCCTAATGCCAGACAAAAATGGCTTAAAACATGAAGTTTATTCCCTCCTTGAGTTGCATAGTCATCCTGCTTAGCTGAACCATCTTAGGTTCCTTTAGGATCCCCTCTAATAGAGAAACTTGTAAAGATAATGAACTAGTGATTGTAAAGGAGAGCATGACAAGTACATGCTACTTTTAAAATTCCTGTTTAAAAATAATACATGAATTCTCTGTTCATATTTAACTGGCCTGATCAATCTCAGGTCCCCTTTGTGGCCACAAAGGTTAAACCTCATTATCCTCTCTTCGAGGGACATCATGAAGAACTCAAAACATTTGATGCACAAATATAAAATCTAGCCGGGTTTTAGCAGCAGAAATAGGACTAAAATCAAGGACAGCAGAGGGCCCATTCAAAGCACTTTCCTTTGCTACATATTCGTGTTTCATTGTTGCTACATTTCCCAAGCTGGTGTCTCAAACTCAATATTCCTCTAGCCTCCTCATTAGCTGACATTACAGACATGCAACACCACTCCGAGTTTGTACAAGCACTCTAAGTACACTTTTGTGCATCATAGGGTTTTAGTAGACATAGTAGGTGCTGTACAATGGGTGACAGAAAAATGTGTTGGATGTCTAAAATTTCTCAAAAAATTTTCCTACGAATTATGAAGTGAAATAAGTCAAACAAGGTTAAATGTCACCTGATTTTTCTTACAGTAAATACCTGAAATGTAAATCAAGAACAAACTAAGAGACAGTAGGCAACAGGGAGAGAGATCTTTTCATAGAGGGAAGGGTATTAAATGTTGAAGGCAGAAGAGAGGAGGGGACTGAAGAGGGATAGAGCACAATTAAAATGAGCTATGACATGTGTCCACTCCCCATGAAGACTATAATCATTAAATACTGCCAACATATTCTAATAAAAATAAAAATTAAAAAAAGTATTACTTAAAAGACCACTTGCCAAGATCAATAGGCGATTTAAGTGTTGGGGAATATCTTAAGGGAGACGACTGGCAATAAATCCTTTTATGGCACCATGTTTTTATTTAAAGATTTATCATGATGTTGAACATCCCCTCATTGTTTATAGAGATTTTTGTCAAATAGAGACATTTCAGTGTGTCTTCATCTACATTATTCACCATGTTTGACACTATGTTACTTCTGACTCTACCCTAATGTGAAAAAGATAATGAAAGATAAATGCTTTAAAACAATTCAAGATATCAAGGCAGTCAGATGAACAACACAAAAATTTCATGAAACTGAACTTCCAGAACTGTTGTAGAAAGTCTCAAGAACAATGGACAGATGTTTTTGTAGGAAGGGGGGAATATTTTATGGGGGATGACTTACAATATATCTTTTGCTATAATTTTTTAAAAAGTTAAACATTCAATATGTTTTGATAATATCTTGTATGAATTAGGAAGACAGTAAAGTGAATGCCAATATCACAACCAATTATTTGCAAGAAAATAAAATCCAGAGATTTCAGTGTCTAGTAATGACAGAGATCATATCGTGGTAATTTCCCTCCTGCTCTAAAGAGTGGAAGACATATGTAAAACAACACGTTTTACACATTAGACAACAGATAGTGCATTAAAATCCTCATGGAGAGAACAAATGAGGGGGATGCCATGATTTCTCAAGATTGACTAGAAATATTGTTTATGTCTACAGTATATAGAGAAGCCAAAATGACAAGCTACATCTAGAGTTACCATAAGAAGACACAGATAAAAATGCTATTTGTAGACAAGCAGAATATTTTAATACATGAACATAATAAAATAAATGGAATTTATTTTTTAAAGAAGAGAATATCCAGAGATGAAAACTATAACATCTAGTACTAAAGATTCCTATGAAGATTAACAGCTGTTTAGAAACAGCAGAAAAGTTAGTGAACTGGAAGGCACAGTCAGGAATTATCAAAACTGAAGCAAATGAAAGTTAACATCATTGAATGTGTCTATGAACTTTAAACCAACAGAATGTACCCCAAAGGTGAATATAAAGAAAATTAAAACATGTAATTGGAGTTACAGATTTGAGTCAAGCACTTTAAATGTAAAACAATAGAAACAATAATAAAAATGTGAAAGACAAAAATTAGAAAAAAAGCATATAATATAAATATGCAAACAAATAAAATTATTTTTAAACAAAACCATATTAACATGAAGGCAAGTCCAACATATATGCTGTATACAAGAAATATTAAGAAAAATCCAAAAAACATATGCCATGGAAATATAAATTTTTAAGGAAAGCTCAAGGATCTATAAGTCTATTGAAATAGACTTCAGCAAAAGCATTGTTAGTGACTCAGAGCGAGAGCCCTTCTTGATAACAAGTGTGTTAATTCATTAAAGCTCATCACAATACCAAACACAAATGCATCTAATGAAAGAGATTCCATATACATGAATTAAATTAATGAATGTGAAATGACCAATGAGAATAAAATTCACTACAATATTTTGAGATATCAAACTCTCTTGATTGAATGATGTAAGAGTAGATGGACACTTGTATACTACAATAAATCATTTTTCTCTAGAATTTTACTAACATTACTCACCACTGCAACATATTTAATATGTTTACAGGCTTGGGGAAATGGTACAGTATCTTTAAAGACTTATAATGACAGAATTGTTTATGCAGAAAATTCTGTAAAAACTGTAAAAATTCCATCAAAAATTCTATCTGCACATTTATTAAGACTTTGGGTCATCATTATTAAAACTCATCTTGTCTATTAAATAATAATTGTCTTGAGGATACTGAAATAGAGATAAAAGGTGATGGAACTTATATTAACAACAAATATGCTGTATAATAGTACTAAAATCATAAAGAACTATAATTTATTAAAATACATATGAAGCTATACATTTTAATCTGCACCTGATTTCTGGGACAAGTTAAGGTATAAAGATAAGTTAAGATATACTGAGTTTCAATACCACAACACCAAAAATAGTTTAAAATGTCAAGTCTCTCCAAAGTGATCTATAAACTTAGCTCATTATCAATCAAATTTCAGGCAGGGATTTTTGATGAAATTGACAGGATGATTCTGAAATAGTTGTGGGACTGTATAGGACCTAGAGATACCAAAATATTCTTCAGAAATAAACCTAAGCTGCTACAGATGTAGCTAAATGATAGAATGATCACTGAGGATATACTAGGTCCACAGTTTAAACACCTAGAGCCACAAAAGAAATTTAAAAGTAAAATAAAAATCTACAAGGAATATAAACATTTAGTACTCTCATTTACTAATGAACTAAAACAATAAAAATATGGACACTGTAGACTGATTTTAAGATTTTTATAAAATTATAGTAGTCCAGAGAGGATGGTATTGATTTAAAGAGGAACCTATGCATTGATAAAATAGAATACATTGCATAGCGAATTGGATAGTAATTGGGATGTTATAGGTTGTCATTTAAGATATTTTTATAGGTTGGATGTGAAATATGATCCAAAGGTGTATCTGTTAAAGGCATGCAAGTTAAGGAAATTTCCCAATGACAAACAACCCAAGATTCTGAAGGGCAAGAGTAGACTGCAAATCATTTCTAATTTCTGAGCCCAAAAGAACTCTGCCTCATATAATTATGATTAAACTAAGGAAAATGCTTTCTTAATGTTAAAATACAAATGCATGCAGACAGAATTCTGAAGAAATTCCTGAGTTTACAATGCTCTGGTGTTTGGCCTGCCTTAGTCAGCTTATTTCTCAGAGAGATGTCACAATGTCCTTTAAAAATGTCAGCAAAACTATGTGACTGTTAAGCTCAAAATCTTGCTTTTGCTTCTTTACCTTAGGTTGAGCCGTATCTGTGAAAGTGGCTTCCAAAATTTTTCTGGTTCTGTCAGTCAGTCTTCGTCTCCAGCTCTTCTTCATTGCTAACCTCGCGCTGGTTTGGTAACACCTGTCTGCCTGCTACTCATGTAATTTGCCAATAATGTCACAACTCAACACATTTCATAGACTTTTGTCTCAAACACGTGTATTTCTCAGATATCTGCCCTTCATTAACCTTTACAAAGCTACCAACTACCTTCTTAGTGAGGCCCAATCTATGCACTCCATGTAAAATTACATCTGCTTCCAGCAAGCACCCAGGCCACACTTCCTTCACTATATTTCCTTTTTAATGAACAAAGTCATTGTTGTTTAAATGCTGCAAAATCTGTTTCAAAGGCAAAGCTTGTGCTTTTTCATGTATTTACAGAACTTTCACCATAACCACTCTTTTAAAAATATTTCCATAACTTTACAAAATAATTCTTACACCAAATTACAATCATTTCCTGTTTTAATCTACTTGTCTATTGCTGGGACAAACTGTTTGACCCAACTTTAATGAGGAGGGGAGGGCTGGGGATATAGCTCAGTGGTGCAAGTACCTGTTTGGCAAGCCCAAGGTCCTGAGTTCGATTCCTTCTAACAAAATTTCTTTTTTAAACTGAGGAGGTGGTGTCTTAGGCTCCTATTTTAAGAGGCTCTAGTCTCTAAAAGGTTGGCTCTGGGGCAGTAAAGCAAGGCAGCAGAGCATGGTGGACAAAAGCGGCAGACTTCCCAGTGGCCTGGAAACAGAATACAGGGTGACATTGAGAGATAAATTCTTCAGTACCACAACCACAGCGACCAACTTCCTCCAACGGGTTCCACACCAGAAGTGCATGTTCAGCCCTGAATATCAGTGGACTGATCTATTGATCAATACAGTGCTGTGTGATCTAACCACCTCTCCACCAATATCTTACTACTGGCCAGCTGGCCATTCACATTAATTGGCATAAATCCACCACTTGGGAAATTGACACCTAATCACATTCTTTAAACCATGCTATAGAGACTATGTTCTGTTCAAGTGTGGAAACATCAATAAAATGGAACATTGTCCTCTGAAATCTTATAGTTGGACATTCAAGTCATACTGTATATGTATAGAACCATCTCCCAAAAGATAGGTTAAATGGTGGTAACTAAAACAACCCTCCAAAATGTTCCAGTTCTTAGAACTGATGACCATGCTATATTACATAGAAAGCCTGACTTAAAATCACAGATGGAATTGAGTTTGCTAATTAATTGATGCAACAACAGGGAAGTCCCCCTATGTTGTCCAGTGTTATGGTTTGTGTCTGCATATCCCCTCAAATCCTCATGCAGTTATTTGGTGGCTTTTAGAGTTTATGACTGATCCATGATCCAGTGCTGGGATTATGGGTGTGAGAGCTATACATGCCCTAGGGCAGATAGTTTGCTGGGATTATGGGTGTGAGAGCTATACCCTAGGCTGGATAGTTTGTATATGTGAGGGAGAGAAAGAGGCTGCCATTCCTCCTGCCATTCCTGTCACCATTCCTCCATTTTGCTCTTGATGTTTTTGCTGTGTACTGCCACCATGAACTGTTGCCCACTGCCATGTGCTCCTGTGCCTCAGAACCAGCTGAGTATAGCCTGAAACCTCCATAAACCGTGAACTAAATAAACCTTTCCTTCCTTCACTTTGGGTGTTGGGTATTTTGTCTCAGAAATGAGAAAAAAGTAACCAAGACATCCAGTGTGCCCCAAATTATCCCAGGTTTCTTTACAAATGCATCAGAAAGGCAGATGCAGAGGAGAGGAGAAAGGCAGACAGAGGGGGACCGTGACGTGACTTGAGAGAGCCTCAGCCTATCATTTCTGGCTTTGAACACTGAAGGAGCAAGGCCTGTGGTCAGGCTCTAGGCAGTAGGAATGCAAACAACCCAGATTCTTCTCCAGAGAAATGTGATTCTTCTGATCCCTTGATGTTGGCCAGCCACAACTTTCTGCAATTTCCAACCTCCGAGATTGTAAGGTAACATATGGTAGATTATTGAAAGCGATGCTGTGAAGTCTGTGGTACAGAAAAAGCGGAGAGTTAATACGAGAACCCTAGACAGTAGGTAGATGGGAGGGTGAGGAGAGGAAGGGCCTGATTCCTCACTGAGTTTGCCAAACTTCTGTACCTAGAAGTACTAACCTATGCCTAAAGTATACGTTTGAAGAAGCCGGAGTCATGGCATCTGCTGTTGAAGGAAAAAAAAAAAAGTTTACAAACTAGTTAGATTTTCCAGTGGGAAAACATGACCATATGGCAGAGACGTTAGAAGCAAAAACCTGTGCCAACGGGATAATCAACCATCATTTCCACGGCCAGCCGTCCCAGGGACTGGCAAGCGTGCGGCGTCACTGTAGCAGCTGTTGCCATGGCCCCAAATTCTGCAAAAGTGCCTGAAAACGATACAAAACAAATAGGCAAATGGAAACCCTCGGAGATCCTGTGAGTTTGTAAATCAGAGCATAGCACTGTGTAATCAGAATATAGAGCTACCTAACAGCATCTCCATGTGGCTCTGTGCTCCAACTCACAAAAGATTTGTGATCTTGGGGAAGCTACTTCAATAACATCTGTTTACTTATCTCTGCAATAAAGTTAGATCTGGCTCAAATAATTTTAAAAATAGCCTCATTGTTTCTTTTCTTCTTCCTTCCTTCTGTGCATCCTATTTACCTCCCCTCTTTCTCCCTCTCTCCCTATTTCTTTCTCTCTTCTCCCTGCCTCCCTCGCTCCTTTTTAATCAAAAGATGTCATAAATGACAATTATAGCCTGAAAAACTGTGTGTGTATGACAATGTTATTCAAAATATGTCAGTCGCCTGCTGATATTACGCCCAGATGTTTTACACCCATACAAGTACATATATTAACACTCATTCATATACACAAATCATATAATGTGATTATTTAGCTAATATGTATATATACATATATGTGTGTAAGTAGGTGTGTGTGTGTGTGTGTATATATATATATATAGAGAGAGAGAGAGAGAGAGAGAGAGAGAAAGAATATATTGAATAAAGTAGCAAAAAATTCTGATATGTAATTCACAAAATAAAACATCTTGATATGACCACATGTTTAATAAGGATTCTCCAGCAAAATATGTATATTGTAAAGCGATTAATTTCTAAAGATTGGCTTCAAGTGATTATGGGGGACAGTCAGCAGCCTAGATGATTGTAGTTGCCGTGCTAAACATCCAGGAATGCTGGTGATACAATTCAAGAATATATCTGAAAATCTGAGAATTGCCTCAACAGTTCAAGTTTCAATCCAAATAACATCAGGCTCAGGACCCAGAAAGAGTTGATGCTTTGGTTTGTAAATGTGCCACCTCCAAGCAGTCAGGTAGCAGTTCTCTCTTTTGAGTGGATCAGCTTGTTGGTCTTAGTCTGGCCTTCAGCAGATGAGGTGAGGTCAGCCATGTTGGGAGAGCAGTGGGTTTCACACAGGTATTGTTCAAGTGTTAATCTCATCCCCAAACACTCTCAAAACACACACACAAAGTAAAGTTTCACCAAATATCTGAACCCCCTAAAGCTGAACTAAATTGACACGAAAAAAGCAACCATCACAGGTCCAATCCATTTAAATACATTTTTAATATATTTTCTGTTAAGTTTTTCAAAGACTAACTCTGAAGCAGTAGAATTAAATGCCAGTTATTAAATATTTCTAGAAAAACATCATTTAAGGAAAAGAGAATGAGACAGAGCTGAATTAAACACCCATTTCTGTTGTCTTTTCTTCATTTTCTGCAATATTGTTCCTCACTTAGGAACCTTTATCAATTTGGCAAAATAATTCTTAGCAAGAAAGATGCAGATTGTAAATAAGATGGGATGGTAGAAATTAATTAATGTAAATCTATTTAATTATAATTCTCAATTAATTTTACCTCATATGTACTTCATTCTAGGCCTGCTGATAAAATCTTTCTACTATATAATTCTATCTGTATTTTGGAAGTCAGTGTGTTATCACTGACAATTTTTTTTTAAACATACACTATTTTAAAGTGCTTTAAGCCAGACTTGGTGGCACATGCCTATAATCCCAGCACTTCAGAGGCTGATGTAGGAGGATCATTGTGAGTCTGAGACCAACCCGGGCTATAAAGAGAGCTCAAGGTCAGCCTGAACTGCATAGTGAGATGCTGTCTCAAAAAGCCAAAAAAAAGTGCCTTGAAATGATCATCTGTAGATACTTTATATTTTATTTGCTAAACAAATGTGAATGTTATATGTCGGTCAAATATCATCTGACACAACTTTAATGTTCGTTGAATATATCTCTTGTGCAGAAGGTTTTTGTGATCTGTCTTCATTTGCATAAATAAAATGTCTTAATTAGAAATCTCAGTTGTGTGGAGCTTATTAGTCTTTTCTTGCACTTGTGTTATATTTTCAATAGTTTATTCAGTGTGAAAATACATTACTAGTGGCCACAGATTGATGATGTGATATTTAGGAATAGAAAGACTTCAGGACCAAATGAAAATGCATTTAATTTACCTGCACTATTGTATCTTGCCATATAAATTTAGACCTTTCACTTAGCTTTCTTGAAGAGTTGTTCACTATTGAAAGTTACCAAATGCAGTACTCACTTTACAAGTAACCGATATATCTATATATCAAATTAAATAAAAGGCTAAGCATGTGTCATCACTGATGAAACATCCCAGCTTATTTGTTTGATTTACATATATAAGCATTTTATTTGATATATGTCAGTTTGATTTATATATGTATATATACATGAATGTTTTTAAAAATCAGGGGAAAAGACACATTGCCATTAGTTTCCCCAAGAATATTCCCCATCACTTCAAAAATACTCATTCCATAGTAAGCGTCACTTTCTGAAGGAGTCCTGTAAATCTTTTCATGTACTCTTCTCATGAGTACGTTTCAAATGTACCCTTTTCATGAGTACATTTATGTGGCATGATCGAGAATACAGTAAATGATGTTGAGGACTACTGAAGAGAAGAGCAGGCTCATATAAATAGTATGCTTTGCTCTCATCCATTTTATTCATCACATCTGACACCACACTGCATTTGGCTTTTCTACAAAGTCAAAATGAATACAACAGGTAAACAGTTTGAATCAATTCCAATTATTAAGTGGCACTGTGACAGCATAAGTAAAGACACTCCTGAAAGAGGACATGCAGAGCGGCTTCAGAAAGCGACAGCAATGATGGGATAAATGCATTCAAAGTGAAGATGACAGATGGCAGTGTCTTTTACTGTAGACATGTTTTTCATTTAAACGTTCACCACATATGTTGTTCATGTATTGTGTAAGACTTAGTAAGCTCATCTGTGAAATGGGAATGAAACAGAATACTGAGAGCATGGTTTGCTCTGAGGGTTAAATATCCCTGGGTATGTGAGATGCTTAGAGCTATTCTTTGCAAATAGTGAGTTTTCAACACCATGACCCTTCCCTAAAATGACATTCATTTAGGGAATTTAATATCAGGATTTCGGTTTATAATGAATATTCAAAAAATTCCTAATTTGCTTTTCACTCTCATAAATTTTAAATAGCTTCAGTAATAAAGGAAAAATTTGCCAGTAGACTAATTACTGAACACTTATTGTTAGCTGTGACTCCTTCCATCTTCAATGTAAAAATGTCTTTTCCGTAAAGATTAAATTTATTTAGTTTTGAGATCTTCATTAGTAACTCTTAAGCCAAAGGAAAGATATTCAAAGTAATTTTAAAGACTGACATGGAGGTTGTTATCAATTTATTTGTGAAATTCTTAAAGGACTTTTGACAAATAACTTGGAGGACTATAATTGTGGAGATGGTGCTTAACTTTAAATTTCCAGTTTTATTGGAGCTCAGGAACTCTCTCAAGATATTACAGATACATTAGAGTGAGTGTACAGAATATTAAAACTTATTCCAGTTTGTCTGGAAGCTCCGCTTTTCCCTTATCCACAACAATGCGAAACAGTTTTCTCAGTTAGTTCAGCTGGCAAATAGAGAAGTGGGTAAAGAGATGCAGTTCTGACGTGGTCTACGCCAAAACCATGTGGATTTTTAAAAGTACAAAAACAATAGCACATCTATGTCTAATGGGAAGGAAATGAAAATGTTCATGACAAGCAACTGTAGGTAATCAAGAGTATTATTATAGCTTTCACAAATCCAGACAAAAACACTTGAAGAAAGAAGAAGCATTCTTAAAGATATAAACATGTACTGAATGCATTTCTACAGAGGTATGTATGTGCACAGTGAAACATGCATAAGCAAACGTGACTCTCTTGTGTAGATGCTATTTTACTTACTTTTACTAATTATTCCCAAATATTTCTTGAGTCTCAGACTATTTCGTGGTAAAATCAAAAGTTTGCAAGACTGTGATAGAAATTAATGTGAACAGTATGAATGAGTTAAACAATGTATTCATTGTTTACTTCTATATGAAGTAGAGTTTAAAATAACAATGACAGGTTGTGTACCTTGGTTTCCTGATGTTATGGTTTGTGTCTGCATGTCCCCCCAAAGCCTCCAGCAGTCATGGGGTGGGCTTTCCGAGTTCTGATGGATTGGGTACCTGCCCTGGGGCAGACAGTTTGCATATATAAGAGAAAGGCTTGCTCTTCATGCATCTCCTCCAGTTTGGTTCTTGTTGCTTTGCTGTGTTCACCCGCCATGAACCTTTGCCCTCTGCCGTGTGCTACTCTGCCTCGTAGGAGACCAAGCATGGACTGAAACCTCCACAGACTATGAGCTAAATAAACCTTTCCTTCCTTGATTTTGGGCATCAGGTGTTTGTCTCAGCAATGAGAGAAAAGTAATGAAGATGCCTGAGTAGAGATTTTTACAAAGTAAGTTTACATTAATACTTAGTGAGAGCAATTAGAAAAAAACTGATATACATTTACACATATTGCATAAACACAATAAGTACTCCAAAATTTCATTTCTTAAAAACATCTCCATAGCATTTCATTGTAATGGAAAGTATGCAGGATTATTGCTATTTACAAATGGAATTTATTAAACATTTGGTTTTATGTACACTGCTACCTCATTATTTTGTAATATTCATCTAATTATCACAAAATTCTATGAATAGCTCAAATATTTTATTATGATTATAAAACAATAACTAAAACAAATTTAAACATCACATAAAGGATATGGAAATGCAAAATCTGGTCTTCCAGTAATGTTTATCATCTGAAAGATTTGCTTTAAGATCTCAGTCAGGGATCACTTTCAAAAGCTTGTTTTCTTGTCAATAAAAATCAGAAGAGCAATAATGGACTGACAGTGTCCATACGTACCTGGAATCACAGTGTCCATTTGTACCTACGCAGTTGAAGTGCTTGGTGGGTCAGTGTATAATGTGTTGTAATGAGAGTCTGCAGTGAGCGGTCCGGCAGGGGCAGGTACCTCCTTTCAGTACTGCCCGTAGATGATGTAGGCACTGAGACTGACTAATAAGGATTTTATGATTATGCTCAGGAAACAGAGAGAATGAGGAAAAAATGATATTACCTGAAGAATTTTATAACAAATTGAAAGAATCAAGTGAATCTCATTGAGGAAAAGGGAAAATAAGTTTGAATTCAGGAAATGATTCCATAGGTTTAACAGCAGAAGTGACAGAGTAGAATTTATTAGAGACTGACAACACTGTAGTTTATACTAGACCAACAGATACATTTCTAAGCACTTTATAGCTGCTCAGACAAATCGATTGTGTCCAAAATATCTAAGACTTTACTCCCAGGAAGTTAATTTGCTCCAGCTTATAGTGATAATTTACACGTTGATTTTAAAAGTTCCTTAATATTAAAATTAACGCCAAAAATTCCTCTTGTCTCATATCCTGTATGTTTATAATATTCTATTTTTTGTTCCTGTGTTAGTTACAAGAAGCAATAGAATTCACTCTGATATTTCATACCCTCATTCAACTTGCACTGACTCTATTCGGCCACTTTCAGGCCCTGTCTGTCTCCCTTTCCCGCCACCCCAAACCTTCCCCAGTCCCCAGCAACCATTTTGTCTTTCCTCACGCTTTCCCTCATTCATCTCTGGCATCCACTATTTTATTCAGCACTTTTAAAAGACTGACTTATTACCTGGCTTCAAGGTCTGGTGAGGTGTTACACCGGAAGATGAACATAGATAATAATGATTTACTATGCATTCCCACCGCAGACCTAGAACAAAGGACTTTGGAATTTTTCACACAAAAAAATAATTTGTTTGCAAAGACAGAAATGGGCCAGTCTTGAAACACGATGTTAAGTGAAATGAATAAAATACAAGATTAGATGTCATATAGATTTTTATATATGAGAAACCCAAAACGTATATATTATATATAACATATTACATATCACATATTATGTATCATACATTACATAATAAAATAAAGCAAAGAAGATGGATAACAGTGAGCCAGGTTTTTGTAGATGGGGAAGGGTTTAGTGGAAAGAGAGAAAAGAGAAGACATAAAGAGGGTAAGGAGAAACAAATAGGATCAAGAGATGATATAATCCTATATGTGTCTGTACCAACTTCCAGAATCTATATAATTATTATGTGTCACAAAAACATAGTGAAACAAAAGAAGTTACAATGAAAGAAACGATGTTTGAGAAGACAGATGTGTTTAACCCGCGTTAAGCTTCACGCAATGTATATATGGCAGAAAAGGTACACGGCTCCATATTAACATGTATCATTTCAAATTGTATGCATTATTTTCTTTAAAAATGTACTGGTCAACATGAAAACAAATGAAAGACTTTGGTAGTGCACATGACTTGTTGAACTGAGTTTTCTGTAACTTTTCTTTCATGTTATATATTGTAAAGTGTCATAGGATTATTAGTTGCAGGTGTTTTTCCAAGATGTAGTAAGAACATAATGACACTGCAGAGCAGACAATCCTTTCTGATTTTTCTGTTTCCTCCTGGTACTTTCACATTCACTTCACTGATCTCTAAGTTATAACGTCTGCAAGAAAAGTGTTTTCTTCATGGAAATGACCAAAAAAAGAGTGAATGAAACCAATCATTCCTTTATTTATTTATTGCATTTTAAAGACGAGTTTTAAAAAAGAACAATAGCACAATGTCAACAACATAGACAAAAACAACACAAAGCAAAAACAGTAAGAATGGTACAGGATTTCAGAGCAAAATGATAGGGATTAGCAGTGGTTCTTATATTACATATTTTTATCTTCATTGAAGTTGTTCAGATTACCAGGTGTAAGAATGTGAACTCTGTATCATTTACGTTTTTTTGTTTTTATTTTTTATTCTTTTTAAAGGTTTGATTTTTTAATTTTATTTTAAACTGTTGGTGAAATCACTCTTAACCTACATAATTGAAAAATGTGAATAGTGAATTACCCAATTAGAACAACAATACAGCAGGCATTGACTGTTTTTGCAATTAATGAACCCTTTATTTGGGGTGATAAAAACGTGCACAATTTTTACAGTTTTTAATTCATTGTATTCTTACAATGTTTTGAGAAAGACTAACCTGTTTTTACGCTTTTAAATACTGTACCAATGGCATGTATTACAAAAAACTGGTAAATACTGCATTTATTTCAAAAAGCAAAAATGTTATTATAAGTACTGGTTATTATTAATGGTTAATATAAGTAACATTATGAAACATAGCTATATTTTTCAAAATAAAATATGGAGAAAAATTTTTATATTTTATTATATTTTTATCCTTTATTTCTATTTGCTTCTAGTAATCTCCTTAAGGATATGTCTGATGTGAAAAGAATTGGATCTTTGCATTTGCATGCACTGTCTTGGCATATACATACACCGGTTTAAAATACTAAAAATAGCAATATAATGAAATGGGTGTAGCATTTTAAAAACGTGTTCATTTATTTTGGATATTCATTCATGAGACTATAAGAGAATACAATATATTTTCTTGAAACAAAGTTTCAATATGAAATTTGAAGTGATAGTGGTGAGTTTTTCTTAGGATAGTATATAAAATTTCATTGATCCACCTTGAAATTTCAATTGATGTGTTACTCATGAATGAATTTGTAGCAACTTGACTGCACCAATCATAAAATGCTAGTACACTGAATTATACAGTATTTTCAGATGTTAACCTAGTTCATTACATAGGAGTTCTATTTATTAAGTGTTTACATATATTGTTAAGTGTATCTTTCCTTAGTGATTAACTGTTGTGGCTAATTGTTATCACAATGGCAGATATGTCTTCCAAAATTCTAATTTTCAGTTGAAACAGCAATTTTATTATTGATAACAAATTGCCTATTGTTTTCTTTATAATGTCAGGTTCATTTTGTTCCATTTTTGGGGAAAGTCCACAGATGTCCTTATTTATTCCTGATGATCCTTCAAATAAAAACAAGCGTGCATGATAGGCGGTGAATTCAACACAAAGTAAACAACTCTACTGCTTTTCCTGGTTAACAGTTGACCACCTTTGTACCTGTGTATTTATTTTTTGGTTACCAAGCTTCTCATTTGGTGACACACAATACGAAGTAAATAATATGCAAGGGCTGAAATTCACTACATTCAGTACCCTCGACCTCATCAGCAGCGTTCCTCTACGTAACTGCTATTGTTTTTAATGTCCATGTTTGCTAATGAATAAAGCAATTATTACTTATTACCATTTAGTTTCTTTCTCGTGATTCATTCTAAGATACAAATTTTACCAGTTTGCTTTTGTAACATAAGTGAAATGTTCACACAGTGAAAACAGATAAGTAACTTTTTTTTTTTTACTTCTAAGAGCAGTTTGACCTTGCATAACACTGTATACCCACAGAGGCTACGGAAATCCTCCTGTACCACTTCTTGTAGGATCACTATCGAGAAGGCTATGCATTACTTGTCGTGGGAGCAGGGCATGCTATGTGTCAGTAAGTTTATTTTCATGAAGACTAGCTTATGAAACTCTCCAACTATTTCCAAGGACTCACATATTTTTCCAACTAGTTGAATATTTAGAGTTTGTTTAAGACACTTTTGCTATTTAAATGGGCAATATAGAAATCATATCATCCTGTTCTCATGTGATTATTTCCAAATCTCTTTTCCCTAGAAACTAAAACATGTTTAACCGAACAAAATGTGGTCCACTTATGTTGCAAAAGAACACTAGTAAAATCTATGGTTTCTATGTATGTATACTAATTCACCTACTATTGGTCAATGTTTAATACAGTAAAATATCTATGAGATTGCATTTGAAACAAATAATTGTACATAAATGTCAAAGGTCATTGCTAATCTTGATCTGTAAATAATCCCTTCTGAGCAATGTCAATTCAGTCTTGCAAATGACATTATCTCCAGACAACACATTAAGATTAAAGAAAATCATTTAAAAAATATTCCCTTACTTTTAAGTAAAGCAATTGTGTTGTTCAAAATTTCTCTAATACTGTTTGAACCAAGGCATTGAGCTGCTTTATTAATCTCATTGTTTAGTGTTCTAATCCAATAATATACTATTAGGTTTGTTTGTTTGCTCTGGTGTCTGCTCTAGGTAGAAAATTCGTTTTTGAATAAATTAAATATACCTAGAAACATTGAATAGTCTGAATAACCATTATACACTTGCAAAATTTTACCTTCCATGAAAGAGCCTTTAAATTGTTCAATATATACTCTAGTTTCTCTTCAGATTGTATAAATCATTCCCCTTTTAAATTGTTCAATACTTTTAAATTACAGTATCTTGAATTACATCCTCTTTATCTGAAAAGTTATAATTCATGGAGATATTCAGGCTTCTTTAATTAATTAGGACTTTGGACTTTTGTTTTGTCCTGTGTTATAGTCTGTGTTACAAAATACAATATAAAGTTGTACATTTAGTTCTTCTTTTATTTTAAAGAGAAAAGAAACAAAGTAACAACAAAGATAAAAATAAGACTGCAAAAACAATAAACATGATACAATGTACATCAATATTGTGAAAGAGAGAAGTTGCTCAAAAGGAAGGAACTGGGACAGGGGAAAGGAGAAAAGAAAGAAAGAGAAAGGTAAAATATATATGTATATGCAAAGGGACTGAGATAATTGAACTGCTGATATCTATTGGTTTATAGAAAGGAACAGTTAATACTTAAACCTTTTTCTAAGCAATTTTGCACATTTATGTCTGGTAATCTGAGCAACTAAGTTGAAGACCACAATATACAATATAACAACCATTGCTCAATTCCTACTATTTTGATTAGTTCTTAAATTACCTGGGAATTATCCTCAAAATGTCTATACAAAAACTGAACTGTTTACCTGAGCTTTTTGATTTGCAATTGTTTTCGTAGGAAAGAGTAGCAGTCAACACACTTTACACTCATCTTTCATTTAAAGTGTGATCCAAACCCTAGTGTTCCTGTGAACATTAAGTTGTTCTAAATATAAAAACTCTCCTCACAAATTTAGTGGCAAAAAATTTGTTTTCACTGTACTGAGACATGTAATTTTATGCCATTTTTATTGGTAATGTTTGCTGTATATAATAGTCACATTCATTATGGTAAACCAGTACATGCACATAGCAAATGTTAATCCTCTTTTTGCGATCATGCTATCTCCCCTGCCAGGTAAGTATGTTAATCCGCTTTTCAAGCCCTTCCCCACCCTCCTGTTCCCTCCATTCACATAAAATTTCAATTGTATAAATGATGGTAAAAAGTGTAAAAATATTTTCAGTGGATTATCTTGATTATCTCAAGAGTCATTCTTGACATCACTGAACACCTATCTAGAACTGTTTAAATTTTTACCATTATCTTGTGGCTTGCAATCAATTTATTTGTTTGTTTAAGGAAGGAATGTTACCTCACTTTCCTCAGTGCACCTTGCTGGGCAAATAAGAAAATTATCTCCTTCTCTAACGCAGGGAGCATTGAAAGCCATACCTTGAGGGCTGGGACCAAATCTTCAGGTCTCACTATGAACTCAGTGTAAAGTCCTGTTCTATGTGAGACAGACTAAATCAGTAGCAGAAGCTACATATTATCCCAGATAAGTTCAAATGCAATCGCCTTGAACATATACTGTGTGTTTTGTTAATATGCTTCAAAAGTCACTGGGAAGATGCTGACAGGGTCTGGCATGCAAAGGTACAAGTAAAGAAAGCTTGACTGCCATTTCAATGCTTTACACCTGTAGTAATATCATCATTAAAATTCGCTGACAATACTTAGCCTCTTATTCGGAGTTATGCTGAAGACCAGGTAACTTTGACAAGAAATTATAAATGGTACCCATGCCACAAAATTCTGTTTCTCTTAGATTTATAATGCTTTGCTGCTTTTGAGATTTAAATCCCTTGTGTACCTTAAACATTGTTTCATTTATTTATTAGTTCTTTTAAATATGTTTCCGATAGTAAAATCTATGATGATAAAAGCTAATAAATTGAGGTGACTGACTGCAAAGAGTTTTAATCCATGGAATAAGCTGAGTAAGGGCCACGCAAAGATGGGCTCCTTCAAAGCAGCTTCCTCTCAGTTTCAGACAGAGACCACCCAAACTACACTGTGTCTACAGATTTACCTACTGAGTTTGTGTGAAATTGAGAGAGAGAAAAAAAAGAGCCTCCTGAAAAGTTGTCAATACATTCACAGTTGTGGATTTAGATCTATGCAAGTGTCCACGATTTTCACAAACCATCAGAGAAGTGACCTTTAATAAGTCATCCTACTCCCTTAGCCCCACCTCTAACACCTGAAAAAATACAGAAAACAAATCATTGGACAATCTGCTTGACAGTTCCATATATTTCTAATTAATGCGTGTTCCTCAGTCCCCATGGTTTGCCATCCCCACAGAGCAGATTCAGTTAATGAAATGGCTAATGAGATTTCTGTAATCCTGTAGTCATTGTGTTTGAGGTGACATTTTGTCAGTATTTCTCTGGTGGCTCCCTCAGTGTGATAGGGAACATTTTCCTTTAGCCAACTTGGCTTTTGTTATTTTGCTGGAATGGCAATTCCCTCTGTCGGTGTATGAAATCGTTGCCCTCCCAAAAATGCTATGCCACTCAGGATTTAAATGGAATGGAATAGGAAAATGATGGTCTGATTAGTCAAACAGGCCCACATTCAAAACCTGTTTCCAAAATCAAATAATAGTACAGGATGGAGTTCAGAATGGAAGAATAACAAAGGCACTATTACATACTGTAGCGCGTGCTCCTTGACCAGAACACAGAAGAACTTGAAGCTTTATAATCTTATTCTAATTTTTCATAAAAATTAAGCTGCTGTGAAAACTCCTCCAAGAGTACTAGTTCAGGAAGCCCTTTTAGACTCTACCACTATCGAATAGCCCAATGGTGAAGGATCAGAACTCAAGTCACAATTCACATACTACTAAAGTTTTGAAGTCATAATAAAATGTAGTATTTGATAATTATTCAAGTTGAAAATTCTATTTCTTTTATGTATTTGAATATTAGTAATCACTTCTTTATGTAATTTCTAAATGCCATCATAGTTCACTTTTCTAAACAAAAATTCAGCATTCATCGTTTGAAAATAATTGCTATATTTTATGTGTGACTATGTGTAAATTTTTGATGCTTTTTAACTACTTTAGGGGGAATGTTGGATGTATTTCTCAAAGCCAATGACCCGTGAAAGTACCACTAAGATGTGTTCAATCCCCCCTGACTTCAGTCCTAAATGTACATAGACCACAACCCAAGGTGACATAGACCACAGCCTAGATGTTCTGTAAGTCTCAGTCATCTAGTTGATTTTTTTTTTTTTTGAGCTAAGTGCAGGAAATATTTTTCATTCTAAGAAACTTCATCTCCTTCCTCTACATTCAATAGAATAGCTATTTTCTAACTGAAAGAGATAAAGAGAAGCAAAATCTTATTTTTAGCGTGCTATAGTATTACACATTCCTCAAGTTCTCCAAGAGATGAGGCCTTTCAGCCGGAATCAAGCCACTTTCCTAACTATATTCTGCATATTGATATGGTAAGTGAAGAATGATGAAAAGTATTGGAAGTAAAAAAAATCAGGAAAGGTAACTGTGGAAAACATCAATGAAAACAGAAAGAGTTCCTGCAAAACTGTGAAAAAGATTAAATGTGGCCACAGCCAGCTTTTGTGATGACCTTGTGCTGGCATGTGGGTTGGTTGGGCTTTGTTCTGCAGAATTTCCTTTCTAAAATGAATCAGGATGCAGGAAGTTTACATGAGATATTACCTTAGAAAGCTGGAGGAAAGAATTAAGCATCAGTCATTCTATGGCATGCAAGTTTAGTATCTCACTTACCCAATCAAACACGAATCTAAGTGAGGTTTTTTTCTACAATTTTTTTTTGTACGAAAAAGTTTGAAGTTGTAATAAAAATCCATAATCAATTGATGCTAGATTGGAGATTATCCTTTGTGAGTATTACTTTTATGTTAGGTAATAAAAGAGGGTTTTTGCCTTTCCAGCAAATTGAGAGACATTTATCCATGTCACAAGCGTTCCTTTAAGTCTGTCCGGTGGGAGTCCTGCGGATCGACTTACTGTAATGTCTCCCTTGTTTCAGCCATGACTCAAAACACTGTGCCCTTTGGGTTAATGAAGAAGCTGTGCTAAGGACAGATTTCCATCCGGTGAACTGGTGGGAGTCTCTCGCTTATTAATGTCTGTAAATCGACAATCAACTGGCTCTAAAGTTGTGCTTCTGAAGGTGAATAATCTCTCTGTAGTCACTATGTCTTTAAAAATGATACCGACCTACTTACACCTCTAGAAGGAAAACCTGCCTGTCTGATTCCATGTCCCCGAAACCCTGTAAGATGAGCAGTTTCATCCTGTTCAGAAAAATCACTCCCGACTAGCAAAGCTCTCTTTCATTACGATAACAAAATCAGCTTCGTTTTGTATTTTTTATATAGAACAGTAGTGTCATCACCCTTATTATTTTTCCATAGTTTATAATTTTACGTTACATATAAAGTCTACGTAATTCGGATTTCAGCTATTTTTTTTTTTTTCCAGTACCAGGGATCAGAGTCAGAACTTTGTGCTTGCCATGCAGGCGCTTAAGCCCACTGAACTATATCCCTGGCCCCTCAGCTAGTTCTTGACATCTATATTATCTCAATGTAGTACTACATTGTCTAAATTATATTCTACTTAAAAGTAATCATTTATTCATAAACATTCTGTATTTAACTTTGTTGAATTTTTAACTCTATTCATCTACATTAAGGTTCCCCCAAATAAATATACTTCAAAAATTTGTAGGAATAATATTTTATCGTCATTTCCTTTCTGAGCCATTCTGTACATATATTATTAGTAAGATTACTTAGAAAAGTGTAGGACAAGCAAAGAAAGCAAAAACTCAATAAAGTGTATTTTAAAATGTCTACAGCAAAAGCAACACCTAATGAATTATTACTTTTTTATTATGGTAATTAGAATTATTTTAATGAAGAAAACTGATTGTAATTTCACAAAATATTTCATCGAGGTTTTGTAGATTGGTATGAAGCAACCGAGAGAGGGAAATAAGAAAGAAATAAACAATATTTTAAAAAGTTCATGGGCTATTTCTTGTTACCAGGCCATCAAAATTACTTTAAGTTCCAACTAAAAATTTCAACATCGACAATAAGAGAACAGTGTCCATTTCCTGCAGACAGAAGGAAATAAATTGTGGAAGAGAAATAAATTGTGGGAGACACTCGAGAAAATCATCTCAAAATTCTATCACACCATTTTACAATCACTTTTCCAGCCATAATCACACCAAAGAAGAATAAAATCTGAAGAAAGCAAAGTACTTCAATTAGGATTCATTAATATTCTATTCAAGTTCTGTAGTCAACAATCACTTTTATTTTGATGAATTTTGTCCTTTATTCACTTTCTGTTTCTGAATATGCTGAAATAGGCTTGTAAATACAGCAGGAAGCCAAAAACTAAAGTCAGTAGCTGGTGGAGGAGGAAATAAAAAATGGCCAATTAAATGGTTACTAAATGTTTCACTTTTTCTGCAATCATTGAAGTCTCCGATTCGCATCACATAAAATATGAATAACGAGTCAGCTTCCCATACTCTCGTTCTATCTCAGCCCTTGGCCCTATTTTTCCTGTTCAGAATACTCCCATGACACTAGGGCAAAATACTATTTGCAAATAAGTAGCCTGTCCTTTAAACCCTGTTCCTGTGCAATTTAGGATAAGGAAATAAAGAACTTTATCTCAAAAATACGAATGGAGCTTTACTAGATCTTATTTCAGATAAAGTCTCATTACATGTATGGAATTTTCTGATTTTGCTTTGGATAGTTTTCAAAGACTTGATTATCTTTTATCTCAGTGACAGATCCATCTCTCAAGCTCGATCCCCCATGATGGTGCATGTCTGAATACCTTAAGAGTAAATCACAAGCAAAGGAACAAATTGGGTTCCATTGAACTAAGTTATGTTATTTTTCCTCTGAGTGCTGTGGCTCATAAGGATCTCAATAAAAGTAAAACAATAGCAGCAACAGCAACAACAACCCTCCTACACTTTTTGAGGTTTCTTAACACCATGTCTGCCTTTTTATTTGCTCTTTTCATATGAAATGGATAGAAACATGTGCCAGTGTATAAACATGTCAAATTGTTTGTGCTTATTTTTCCTAAACACGGGCCAATTTCAGGGATGGTCACTTTCATTACTAAATTAACCTCCTTTTGTTTTACTCCAAACGTAGATGTACTTATTTTATCAAAGGAGATTTATATATGACAAAGAGGCTTATGAGAAGGTGCTTCAAGGCGTGTCAATAGAGAACCGCAAAGAAAGACACAACAGTGAGATCCACTGCATCTCTCTGGAGCGGCTAAAACTCAAAGCACTGAGAAGACCAACTATTAGTGAGGAAGTGGAGCCGCAAGGAATTATTATTAACTGTCAGAGGGACTGCAGATTGGGAGAGTCCCTTTGGAATTTGCTGTGGTTCCTATCGAGATGTCCTCCAGGAACCTCAAGTGCTTACAGGAGGGCTTGTGAAAGGTGGTGGCTCCCAGGGGTTTATGCTAACTTGCTGAAAAAATGTAAGTTCCTGATTGGAAGACGTGGGTTACTGTGGGCATGACCTGGAAAGGTGCAGCTCCTTCCTGGATCGCACTGTGCTTCCCGGATGCCACGACATGAGCTGCCATTGCTCTGCCAGGCCCCTGTGCCATGCTCTCCTGCTTCAGACCCAGAGGACTATGGACTGAAACCTCGGTAAACTACAAGTGACATAAATCTCTCCTTTAACTTGTTAGTGTCATGTCTTCTCTCTCACCAATGAGGGAAGTAACTAACACCAAAGGCAGGTTCTTAGCAAACCTAAGCACATCCGTAGGTATGATCTCACAACTGTATTCCTGGATTTCAATCCAAAGAAGTTGAAATTTTATTTTGTCACAAAAAAGTTGCTCCTGAAGGTTTATGGTGACTTTTCCCATAACAGGGCACAACTAAAAAAACACGAAACCAACCAAGATATCCTTAAGTGAGTGAATTAATAAATAAAATGAAAGAAATTTGGACTATGGAATCTATTCATCACTAAAAAGAAACGGTGCATGAAAAGACAGAGAAAACGTAAATGCAAATTACTAAGAGGTAGAAGCTAATCTGAAACGGCTGCATCCTGTATGATTCCACCTGTACTGCCACTTTAAAAAGACACCGAACTAAGGAGACAGTGAAAGGATCAGTAGTTGTCGGAAGCTGAATGGGAGAGAGAAAAGAAGCAGAAAAGCTCAGTGGATTGTTAGAGCAGTGAGAGCTCTGTATGCTATTTAGATGGTGGATCCATATCACCATACAGCTGTCAAACCCCAAAGAATGTACGATGCCAAGAGAGAACATTGCCAATATAAGCTGTGGGCTTTGTGAAATAATAAATGTCAATATAGATTTATCAGTTGTAATATTTGTACCACGTGATGTTTGTATTGTGGGATTTAGACTGCAGAGGACGCTTTGGACTAGTGAAGAGGGGAGATGTTAAAACTCTAATTTCTGCTCAACTTAATGGTGATTCTAAAGTTAGTTTTTCTTCCTTTCTCTTTCTCTTTCCCCTTTTCTCTTTTTCTTTCTTTCTTTCTTTCTTTCTTTCTTTCTTTCTTTCTTTCTTTCTTTCTTTCTTTCTCTCTCTCTCCTTCTTTCTTTCTTTCTTTCTCTTTCCCTCTTTTTCTTTCTACTAAACTGTGCTAGATGGGATCATTTGGTCCATTCAACAGTAGAAATGTACAGGGTTTGACTTTCTCTGAGAAAGACCAGCTATATAATTCCTCCTATGTTTAGGGATTCTTTGTATCCTATAATCTTAAAAAGTCATCTGTATTCTCTGTTACTGTTATTAAAGATTAATTGACATTTTGATGGTGTGACTTTAAGAGTTGTGGCAAACACTTAAAAGAGGGTCATATATCATAACATACAACATGGAAAAAAGGAAAGAGCAGAACAAAGTTGGGAGAAACAACAGCATTTTTTCTCAACAAGAAGTTTTGCAATGCAGGAAGAATGTTAAAATCTTCTGGCATGTAGCACTATTTAATTGTCTCCAGAAGTGAAATCAAAGTCCTCATTAAACATTTTCCAATATGTAAACCATGGGAACCCAGAGCTCTTGCTTGATTTCGGGGTTCTGTGAGGGTGTCTGATAACTGGCGCACAGAACATCCTCTGATCTGAAGTTATCTGCCAGCCTCTGAGAGACGATATCTGTTAGCATCCTCCTGGCCAGTATAAGATCAAGTCTATACATGAACAATAACTGGGCACATCCACGCCAATTGATGGGCTTAGATGAGCATGTCAGAGCACTTCATTCTGCCAGTATGAGAACAGACACCAGGCAGAAGAATCAGCACAGGATATACAGGAGACTTTAGATAACATAACCAGCGTCAGGTGGATCACAGGCTTTTTCCCAAAACAAATGATGCAAACATGCATAATAGACCGTACCCTTCCTACATGGAGCAATGGGGCATGCATTGGAATTTCCAAAACATGTTAATTGATGTCTTTTTTCATTCAAAACTATACTATATGTTGCATAGATTATGTGACTTTGAAACAAGATTAATAGTCTCTAATTTTCACTTTCATCATTTGTAGGACTGTGTTAATAATTGCCTCACAGAGCACAGTTTAACAATCTTCTGAGGTTATATGTTGCCAATATGGAAAACAATGCACTCTGAAAGCCATAGGAACTGTTAAATAGCAATCAACTCCTTTATTGGGAACGACCCAAACACAATTCCCATGCAGCCTTTGGCTTTTGTAATTCGCTTCATACACACATAGGCAATGCTTTACTCCTATTCTTGGAAACCATAGTCCCCTCTACAATTGGGTTGGAGGATATTTCCAAATTTTAAAATTCGGAGCTCAGGAAAGGCTCTTTTCCTTCTAGGTGAGGGTGTGATAGCACAGATGTCTGATAGATGTCAGTTACATTGGTTCTCCAGACTACACATTGTGTGATTACAAACACCACCCTCGGAAGCTGAAGTCCCAATTCTGAGCTACTGGGAGACACAGGATATGGAATTAAGCACAGGGGCTTGCCTACTACTAAACTGCACAATACTCCTTGTAAAAGAGATGAAATGATTCAATTCCATTCCATTGCAGAATGATGTGAGAATGAAACTGATAGGAAAGCAAATGGAAACAGCTGTGTTTTACCGCCGCACAGACAGTCGGCACATTTTGCTGCTGATTTATAATGAAAACGGAAATTGTAAGTGACAGGCTGAGGGTAGTTTATAAAGCAAACATTTGGAAGCCTTGGAGGTGCTATTGCTTTATGAAAGGCAACCATCTGACTCACCTTTTCCATTGCGGGTGTGTTCTGAATTTGCTTACCATTGTGAAAATGCAACATTACTACATCCAAAGGAAAATAAATACACAGGGCTAGATCAAAGCAAAGTCCCACATAGAACCAGAGTAAATGTGATGATATTCTAAATTCCAATCTAAAAATCACTCATTAGTAAGAACATCCCTAGTTTAGAAGTCCTGGGTTTAATGATCCTGGGATAGTAAAGTCTTTTCTGCCCATAAGGGTGTTGATCCAGCAATGTTCTGTCTTTTTCTTGCTCCAGTTTGGATTTTATCTGCATATCCCCTCACTTCCTATGATACCTCCAAGCATAGTGACCAGATGATTACATAGACACAGAGAACAGGGAATAAAACGTTCTATCTGGGTTGAGCCAAGAGGCAGTGCTCGCCTTACTACCCATACAAGCAGCAGCATTTTCTGCCTTTCAGAGTTATTATCTGTATCCACAAGTAACTTTGGTACATACATATGTTCTGTCTCCAAGAGTGTAAGATTTCAGTCTGGGAATAAAGGATTTTTCACTATAGCCCTCATATTCATAAGTACAGAGGCAATTTCACTCAGGTTGGTCAGGTACAGTCAACCTTTAAAGTAATCACCAACTGTTTTCTCTAACATTCACACGTAGCTGAATCTGTATTGATGCTTCCAGTTTCCTATTACTCTATGTCATTGGTTCATTCTTTTCTGCTATTGTAAAATAGGCAGGAAGTGTGTCTAATGCCAGTGCATACACACAAGCGGAACATCCAGGTGTTGGTAGCTATTTACATGTTATCTCAATCTTAGCCCACTTTCTGATAGCCTAAGACTGCACTTTAATGGAGTTTTTTGCTCTTTGGGGACTGTGTGAAAGATTTGTGACTTTGGTTTGGATCATTTTATGCCTAGATCTTTGCCAGTGTCTACAATCATACTTCATACTGAACTGCCAATTGGCAAGATACTGTAGTGAGCCCAGTTCTTCATCAAAAAAGGGGAAAAAAGTTCAAGCCTAGGTTGACATTTCAAGAGGAAGGAATAAGTAATAACTTTACCAAAATTTTCAGTAAGAAGCAGACACATGCAGGAATAATTGCAACCTAGGGTGACGATAGGTTACATTAGGGTTACGATAAAGCTCTACTGGGAAAAGAGATATATTTAGTGGGAACGCCTCAGGGAAGGCGAGGGTACTTTATCATGAAGAGGGCATTGGGACTGAATCTTGGAAGTGAAATTGGATCTGGCTAATTAGAACAAAGTATAAGGATATTCACAAGGCTCAAGTCAAGTGCAGCGTGGAGCAGGATATGGAGCTTTGAAAAATAAAGACACAGGCCTGTGTGACTGGAATTTTTGGAAATGGTGACAAGGACAGGCCACTGTGGAGAACTGAAAGATTTGGAGACAAGTTAGGTCAGGAAAGTCAGATAGTGATGGAATTTTAAAGCTATACTAACACATTTTAGCATTACATGTTCTTCTCAAACAAGTGCAAAGCACCTGTGTGTGTTTGTCAGGTGTATGATTGAGCGGAGATGTGAATAGCTGGTCTGAATTTGTATATATTTACCAAATTACTAAGATACATGGCCTGGCTCAAGCCCATTGGGATAGATATTATGGAAAGACTTTTCTTGAGGAAAAGAGTAAGTAAATGAAAACAAGATGGGTTAAACAACCAAAATAGAAAAGATTAGCAAGAAATGAGGAAAGCAAAGGAGAAAGGTTTTGAAGTTTCTTTCAATTATTTTCTCTTAGGTGAAAATAAAAATGGTCCATATTTGAAAGGGTTTAATTGGGAAAGTAATGTAAAAGTGCTTACATATTTAAATGACAACTCTGAAAACAATGTGGTGAAGTCTTCATATAAACCTAGTGTTTAAAGTTTGGAATGTCTGTAGGTGATTCTTTCCATCATGTGCTATCCCAGCCATATTAAGCTCCTGGGAGACATGTTTGTTATGGTTGATACAGTTTGTCAACTTGGGGAGTCTGGAGGTTTAACTGAGTGATTCAGCAGGAAGCCAGGGTGCTTACTTTGTACACATCCTGAGCCTGTGGAAGAGGAGGGCATGGAGACTGTGTGAGAGGTACACACCCCCTGGGTGGGGGCAGGCTGTGTACAAGGTAAAGGAGAGAAAGAGGCTGCTTGCCTGCAGTTCCACACATTTGCTGGTTGTTTGCTGCCATGAACAGTTTGCCCTCTGCCATGTGCCACTCTGCCTCAGAACCAGCCAAATATGGACTGAAACCTCCACAAAATGTAAGCTGAATAAACCTTTCCTTCCTTCATTTTGGGTGTTAGGTATTTTGTCTCAGCAACAAGAAAAAGGTAACCAAGACATGTCCTACCCTAAAACCTTTCATATCAGAATTCCCACTGCATTGGAAAAGTTATGGAATTTGGGTGTAAACATGTTCAGCTGAAAATATTTCTTCTATTCATGCTACTGAGTAGCTCAGTAACAGGCAAATAAGAGGTTTAAAGTAAATGGTGTTACACAGCCAATGCAAAAATAAAAATCTAAAAATTATTGGGCTGAAATACATATTATGTTCATAGTTTTGTCAAAAAGGTTAGAGTGGCTTAGCAGAGGGATATTCTGGTGACTAAGGAGTTCTAGTGAGAACCAAACAAATGCAGTAGTCTCTCTTTTAATTTACTCTTTTTCTGAAGAAAAAACCTTTCCATAATAGTTATTGCTATGGGCTTGAGCCAGGCCATATATTTTAACAACTGGGTAAATATATACAAATTGAGACCAGTAGTGTTCACCAGACATCTTGGTGCCTGCCACAGGTTCATCTGGAAAAGTGAGTTTCGGTGTGGCTGTTGTCTTTCTCACATTTCATCAGCACAAGGGACACAGAAAAACCAAGTTCCATTATGACCTAGTATAGAATAGGTCAATTTTTTAATGATAGCCATTCTTACTGGAGTGAGATGAAATCTCAGTGTCATTTTAATTTGCATTTCTTGAATGACTAATGATGTTGAATTTTTTTTCATGTATTTATTTGGCATTTGTATTTTTTTTTTTATCTGAGAAGTGTGTATTCATCTCAGCTGCCCATTTTTGGATTGGGTCTTTGAATTTGGAGGGGCTAATGTTTTTAAATTCTTTATATGTTGTAGACAGAAAACCTTTGTCCAAGGGACAGTCAGCTAAAATTTTTTCCCAATTTGTGGGTTTTCTTTTTACTCTGCTGGTGATTTCTTTAGATGTGCAGAAACTTTTCAGTAGGATGAGATCCCAGCTGTTGCTTCTTTGAAGTATTTCACGGGCAGTTTGGTTTTGTTCATGAACTCTCTGCCTACCCCTATGTCTTCAAGATTTTTACCTATTTTCTCTTCTAATAGAGTTAGTGTTTCTGTTTTAATTTTGAGATTTGTGATCCATTTTGACTTGAGTATGGTGCATGGTAATAGACTTGGGTCTACTTTCAGTCCTTGGCAGGTCGCAAACCAAGTTTTCCAACACCATTTATTAAAGAGGCTATCAGTTTGTTTGGTCCCTTTATCAAAAATTAGGTGGCTGAGTGTGTTTGTGGTTGTGTCTGTGTCTTCCAGTCTGTCCCATTGATCTTCTGGGCTATCATTAAGAAATCAACCAAAAACAAATGCTGGCAAGGCTGTGGAGAAATAGGAACACTTCACTGCTGGTGGGAATGCAGACTCATGAAACCACTGTGGAAATCAGTTTGGAGATTCCTCAGCAAAGTATGTCTACAGGTCCTATTCAACCCAGCTCTTCCCCTCCTCGGTATTTTCCCAGAATATCTGAAAACATCATATCACAGCAATATATGTGCACCCGTGTTCATAATGGCATAATTAGTAATTGCTAAATTTTGGAAGCAACACAAATGTCCATCCACTGAGGATTGGATAAAAAAATTGTTGTACTTTTATATAATGGAGTATTACTCAGCTATAAAGGAAGATAAAATCAAGGCTTTTATAGGTAAATGGTCACAGTTAGAGACCATACTCATAAGTGAAATAAATCAGATCTTCATTTCTAAGCAAAGTATTGTCTCACTAGTGTAAGAACCTGAAAGAGTGAGTAAAAACTAGGAGGTATGATAAACATTGTGAAATGAAACGGAAATGCTCAAAAGTAATGGGTAGCTGGGGTGTGGGAAAGAAGAAAGGAAAGAAGAGGAAATCATGTATATATGTATATACAGGATGGCTAACAGTTGTACTGCTCTCTTCTGTTGCTTTACTGAAAGGAACAGTAAGTTAATGTTATGAGTACTGGTTTGATCATTATTGCATGTCTCTGTTTGTTTCCCTGAGAAACGACTTTGAAGAAATCGATAGTAATACAACAGCCATTGTTAGCTTTCTACCACTTTGTCTGTAACTCTGTACTGTTCGCATCGCTCTTATGGTATTTTAGAAATGAATGTGTTCATTAATATGTTTTCTTCCTTTATTTTTAAAATTTAAAAAGTTAGACTTCCAAAAAATAGAATAGGTCATAATATCTCTTTTACCTAATTCTGTTCAATAGAGTGCAGAATTTCTAAAACCAACTCAAATTAAAAGGACGGAAACTTATCCTTCTTGAAGGAATGGTACCAGAGAACCAGTAGGCATATTTTAAAACCCTTACATGCTCTAGGTTTCATTGTCTTTATGTGTGACATTTTTATAGAAATGTGTACGTTTAGGAATAAGGTAAAGATTATTAATTCTATGAGAGTTGGCATTAAAGCAAGGACAACAACCATTCCTTCTTCTTATGTTTTCTGTCTTTTTTCTTCTATTCCTTTTACCTCTGTTTTCTTATGGATACTGTCCTCATAATTGCCATCCAAATTATCTTCATCATGAGATGTTAGACTTTTTCTTAAATACATAATACGACTGACTAAATCAATTTGGAATGAAAGGTTGAAGAATTTACTCTCTTATTGACCATAGCTACTTTACTGAATATTTCTATGGTCAAGAGACTATGATGAATATTATTAAATATTCACTCATATTCTACCTGGAATATAAGACTAGACACTATCATCTATTTTTTTAAAAAGATAAATCAACATAGGCCTTCTACTTCATGTCTGGTCTCAAATGAACCCTGGTAAATGATAAAGTCAATGGTCAAATTCAGGTATCTTGAACTTGCCCTTCATATTTTGGTGCCTTTTAAGTTCCTTAGTCCATGACCATTTCAGAAAATTGTACAAGCCAAATTAGAAAGGCGTGATGAAGGAAAAGTTTCAAAACTGGCAGGCATTTCCCAGACATTGCTCTGGAATTTCTCTTGAATTGACAAATCAGAAAAGATAGAGCTAAAACAAGAAAAAAGAAAAGTAAAGTGAAAACCCAAGGTGATTAGAAATTGTGGCGCCTTTTTACGGACTTGGAGATATATTTATCTGCAAAGGAAACATAAAGAACGGGAAAGAAACTTAAAAAGAGGCTTAAAACTTTCAACTTCATGTTGCTTTAACATACCCTGTATAAGTAAGAATCTACTCATTAAGAATAATTATTAAAACAGAATTTTCTTTGTTCTCGTGGGGGTGTACCAGGAGTACAACTCAGGACCTTGCACTTGCCAGGCTTGTGCTGTGCCACTAAGCCACACTCCCGACCCCTAGAAAAAGAATTTCCTCAAAAAATGAAGTTTAGCTTTTACCAATTGAAATTATTACATTGACAAAATATGACTATATACTTCCATCTCCAGAAAATAATTATTTAAGCAATACTTATCTTCTAAATAATGTTGATATCCCTCCATCTTAGAAGTTTCAGTGGAAGCACATACTGTTTTCCCCTATAAATTAAATTATGGCCTCATTATCTCTTCAGTGAATTTTGAGAATTCAAAATGGCTATCAGAGCCCCAGCGGGCATATTTTAAAACCACTACATGCACTAGGCTTCATTGTTTTTATGAGAATGCAATAAGAATTCAAAATTAAAGTATGAAGGTGGCATCAAGAAGAGAAAGATTTCAAATGCATCCATTTAATCTAATAAATCTGCAGAGAAAATATTATAGCTTAATTTAAATATTATTAATGTATTTAGGGAGTTCAGGGAGTTGAGCTGCAGGTAAAGCACTGTTTTTAACTAGCTGTGAGACTCCGGAACACTCATTACACTTTGATGTACTTCAGATTCCACTGTAGAGCAAATGGACTGTAGCTTGGCCATATCATTTTTCCCTGATAAAACAGTATCTATGGATTCTTGAATTTAGAACATAATTAATTAGTCACTTTAGCAGAATGTGACTACTAACAAGTTAAAGGCACAGTTTCAGATCTTGTTTGCGTATTAGCACTAGATTTCATTTTTATGTGTATAAAATGTGTGTGTGTGTGAGTGTGTGTGTGGCTTTGTGTATTCATTGTCTATTCATATATTAGCTTTGCTAGACTCTGAATATTTTGAAGATCTGTTTTGGTCTAACTTTTGCTGAAGTTCCCTCTCTAATGAATAAAAGTCTGCTCATTCAAAACCGCACCGAGGATGTGAGGAGGATCTGATGCGACATCTGTCACCCCTTTGTGTGCCAGGGTAGATTCAGCTGATCTAAGTGGCTAGGCAGGTGTCTCCTTCCTCCCTCAACACTCCATGTGCATCCTTCCTGAAGCTGCACGCTTGGTCGCAGTGGACGACCACCCCGATAGAGGAGAACCGTTCCTCAGTTAAGAGTGTACCAGTAGCAGCGCTCCCCTGCTAGAACCTCCAAACAAGCTCCTATAACCCTCACTGAGGACACACCACCAAGATCTTTCAAGCCTTTACATTAAAAATAATCAAGGCAGCATGAGGCTGAAACAGCACATATGGCCAAATAACGCACCTGATTAGGAAATCTAATCACAATATTTCCCAATGAATAGAAAACATAAAGTTAAGCTTAGCTTTTGATGGTAGTTTTAGAATATCCCTTTTTAAGTATTTACGAAGACATTAACATTTCCATTCTTTTCTCTTTAATCTCGTCTACTGATACCACATCCGCAGTGAATGTATCAGGTTGAGGAGAGCAGCTGGAACAAACTATTATCTACTCCTCTCTCATTTAAACTTTCTGATTCAGCCAACTGCACTGTATGATTTAGAAGATACTCTACGATGCTCTAACAGTGCTTAACAAACATCACTGCAATTCTGAAAACGCTTTTACTGTGTATTTTCTATCAGTGTCTGCCAGGAATACTTATGGAACATGTTCACTGCACTACAGCATTATCTTAAAGTTTGGCACAGTGAGAAAAACCACTGTAGTTTAATACTGAATGAAGCACTATTGGATTCTTTGTGTCTATGACATACATTTTTCTACTGATGCATATCTTATTTTTTTATTTCATTCATTGGCCTTAAAGAGACAAGATTTTGATTCCCAACCCCCTTCTTGTACATCTTTATTATTTCTATTCTTTCAAAAATTGATTCAAAATATTAACTCAAATGAATTCAAACTTTCAGAATAAGAAAGTCTTATTTCAAGGATAGACAATAATAAAGCAGACACCAGTTCAAAGAAACAAAAATGAAACAAAATTGTTGGCTGTGTTCATAGGACCTACCCCTCAAAATATTTACATATTATATTTTCCTCTGAAAGAATGATTGGATTTTATGTTTCTCTTTTACGTAATTTTTTTCTTTTATGTAAATTATATGAAGAAAATACTATTTATTATGATGCAAGTATAAAATTAGTATGAACTTGTATTATCATTATATGTAGAAAAAGCACACATAGAATATATCCTTCTTAAATCATTTCTTCATCTAAGTACTGCTTGGAAATTGTTACCATATGCCATTTACTATACAACATCCTAGGTGTAGGAAATGAGCAATAAAAGAAATACAGTGGTACCTCAGTTCCTGAAGGTTTTTGTTCGAGGGCAATTTGGTTCACAGACAAAGCATTTGGTCTTAATGTTGTAGGGTACGCAAAGATAAATCTGCTAACCACTGATAGAAGTACGTAAGTAGAACTGGTGTTGTTTTCAGCTTTCACATTGCCCGGACATAATATCAACACCCATAACTTGTAAGAAGGATGGGTTACATTTAGCTCATGGCTTCAGGAGGTTCAGTACATGGCTGGCCAGCCTGGCACACGCTGTGCAGGAGGGTGGCGGAACAACATGTGGAGCTCACGACAGCAGCAAGGTCAAGCACATGAACAGCACCACAGACCATGAGGCCAGTGATGACATACACACCCAAGATCTGTGCACATTTCTTAATCAAATTCAGCTGCCATACCAGGATTAAGGATCACAAATGGTAACAAAAACTTTCAAGAAAGAGCAATCAGTTTCATAGCAAGATTAAACAAAGGAGATTGATCAAGACTTGCAAAAGTTTACAAAGGAAAGTAAAGGATATGAAGACACAGAAGTGGATACTGGCCAGAGGGACACGAGATGCACATTTCATGAACAAAAAGTCTGTAGACTACTCACAAACTCCAAACAATGATTCTTTGTAGGGTTAAGGGAGTGAGCAATAGCTAAAATGGAAGGTGAGTGAAAGATTGTATGTAACACAATTTCATAGGGTGACAGGAAACAAATCATGGAACAGAATGCATAGGCCAAGGTTAGCTTTGTGTTTTTCCTGTAAGGATTGAGAGACTATTCAGAGGGTCTAGTCAGAGACTCTGGTCTAGGTCGTTTATCCATGTATGTTTTTATATGCCTATAATACTTGGTTTCTGCAAAGTACCTTTCTGTTTGGAATGGAGACATTCTTCCTTAGAAATTAATAAATATTGATCATTTTTGTTACTGTTCAAATATTTTAACTCTTCCATCTTGGCTTCCCTACTGAGACAGTTTTTGAAAAAGAGATATGCTGTGCATGCTAAAATATGAAAATCAATACATTTTAACCTTCCCTAAAAGGAAGCCTGAAATATAGAAGACTTTAAAGATGAATTCTAGCAAGCAGTTAAAAAACGTGACACCAAGTCTCTATGATATTATCTGGAAAATAAAGGAGCAAAGTAAGCACTTCTTAACACACATTATGAAGCTACCACTATGTTAAAAACAAAATAAAACACAAACATTAAAGGAAGTAAACAAAAACATTAGACTACAGATCAACAGCTACCTCACGGAGGAAACCACAGGTAATTCTCAAAAAGTATTAGCAAGTTGAATCTAACAGTATCTAAAAGTAATTATATTCCCTGGTCATGTGTAATTTCTTCCTGTAATAATGAGAAGCACGACAATTGTGTAGTAATTAATCAAAGCCATCATAGAAACACCACAGGAAAATAATACAATACACATGGTTGCATAAAATGTTTTTGATACAATTCAACACAAGTTTATGGCTCTCTGCAAAATCAAGTAGCAAAGAATTTCTTCATGTTCATAAGGAATATTCATTAAAATGGTCATATGAGGAGCTAAAGAATTTTCCTCTAAGATTGAGAGTGGCAGGGTTGATTGCTTTCACCACTGTAATGAACAATTTACTAGAAATCATGGGTAGATTAATAAGAGAAGCAAAGTACACAAAAGGTGTATGCATTAGAAAGGAAAAAAATGAAGCCATCTATTTGCAGAAGGTATGTTTATAGTAAATCTCATAAATGCACTTGGACTTAAGAAGCAATAATACCGTGGTTGCGTGACATGAGTGTCATATAAAAAAATCACTCATTATGTACCACCAATGTACATATAGAATTAGAAAAACAATTAAAATGCTAATTGCACTAACACCCACAAAAATGAAATGTGTAAGTATGAATCTAACAAAGAAGGCTCATATCTCTATAGGAGGAAAAATTACATAACACGGATGGAATGAATTCAAGTAGAATAATTCAATTCCAAGATATGCCATGTGAAAGGACAGAAAAAACTCCATATTGCTGAGATGTCAGTTATTTCTGACTTGATCTCCACATCCAGGGCAGTGGTAATAAAAGTGCAGTGGATTACTTTTTTTTCTAATCAGCCCATTAATTATACAATGAATGTGGAAGGACAAAAACTCCCTGAAAAACAATGCAGTGTTGGAGAAGAACAAAGCCTGCCTCTAAGCATTTCAAGACTTACAAGGAAGCTACTGTAATGACGACAGAGTGATAATGGTAAAAGCCTTGGGAAATTGATGAAACAGTCACTCACACTGGTGCACACCTGCAAAACCAGCACCCAGGAGTCTGAGGTAGGCGGATCGCCAAGAGTTAGAGGCCAGCCTCGGCTCCGTAGGGAGACTCCACCTCAAGACAACAACAAAAACATTTGATGGAATAAAATAGAGAGCCCTGAGTCAGATGCACGCAAATACACTCAAATGAGCTGTTCTAGAGCACTCAAAGTAACACAATATGCCCAGGGCACTCTGGAAATAGTGATGGAATGGCTGGATATTCACATATAGAAGAAAGAATACAGACACATTTTCACATGATTCACTTTAATTTGACTACATATATAAATGTAAGATAAAGCTGTAAAAGTTCTACAAGGTGAGATAGGAAAACGCTGTATGACCTTGAGTTTGGTGGTGAGATTTTAGACCTAACATTGCAACGTCATTAAAGGAAAAGAAAACAAACTTTAACTCCTTTCATTCTGATCACCTGCTCTGCTAAAGTCATAGTTAAGAGAATGTGCAGCAGGTCATAGGGAAACTTTGCAAGTCACAAATTTGTTAAAGGCTAGTATTAAAACTATGCCAAGTAAAGTAATGTTAAAATGAACAACTAAGCAAATATGAACAGTAAGAAATAACATAATCTACGCAGGAGACCAAAGGTCTTAACTTTACTAATGAGTATTTGTGTGCAAAGATAGCAGATAAACACATAAAATTAACTTCGGCATTGCTGGGCATCAGGAAACTGCAAATAAAAACAAGAGGATTCTCTGACACCTTCTTGCAGTCATCGTAATCCAATACACTGACCACGCTCACCTGTTGTTTGTGGGAGTGCTGTATGGTAAAGGCACTTTCAAAGGGTTTAGCCGTTTTGTACAAAATTAAGAACTGTCTTCCTGTACGATCCAGTAATAACATTCATTTCACTTTCTCAAGTGGGGTGAGAACATCTCCACAGAGGAAATATCCATATAAACGCTGATAGCATATTTACTCATACTCGTTCAAAATTAGAAATAAGCAAATATAATTGAATACAGAATTGAAAACAGATTGTCATCATCTAGTCTATCGCTATAGAACAAAAAGAAAAAACAACATTTTGATTTAAAAAACATCTCAAATTCCCCAGTGTACTAAAAATAAGGATTATATAGTTTAAGTCCTGGAGATTTAAAAATAATCAAGTTTGAAGTTTAATTGCTTATAGAGAATACTGGTTTCTTAAAAAAAGCATAAAACGTACAAATTAGGTGACATAAAGTTAAAACGAGTTCACATTACTGTCAGTGTATAATCCTTTATTTCATAGCCCCTTGTTCTCTTGGTGAATAAAAAGGAAACAATTGTATATAAATGCCACATAATCTCAGTTCCTTTTAGTGCTCCCAGTAATATTCAAACATAGGTACAGAAAAACACATTATGTGTCCCAGCTTAGTTCTGTATACTTTGGGGAGTCTGGCTAGGGAAAACCACACTCTTTATCTGAAGTTCAGATCAGCTGAACTTGCATTTGTTGGCAGGGAGACTTGAAAGCACCATTCTTGGACAATCCGCTGTAGAGAGGGATTGTAAACTAGATACAGAAAATGTAAGTTGCGTACAATACTAGCTGTAAGCGTCATGGTATTCTTCTAAAGAGAGAGGCTGTAGAGCATCAGAGTTGAAACCAGTAGGCTAGAATCTACACAGGGAGTGGTCAAACCCTTTCATTTCCTCGGAAAGGTATAAAAGATTTTGCAATCTGTATAAGCCTCTTTTCACAGATTGAATCCTCTCCACAGAGCATGTGAACTGTTGATAGTCATCAACTCCTATAGCCAGTTTTTTTTTTTAATTCCACTGCCTTGTGCATCTAATACCCACTTTCATTTTCCACTCTTAGTGGAAATAATGCTGCTGTTCTGCTGTCAGTGAAAATGTGTAAATGGAAATTTATGAGGAAATTTGTTCTGACACTACAAATAGTAAATAATTCTAGTCTGTTTATACTGATGAGGAAGCTGATGTGCCCTCTTCGTTATTTTTGTTTCTCTGCTATTATTACTGGCATCTAGTTTTGAAAGGACAGTCTGTGAAAAATGGAAGCAGTTGTTAGAGTAATTCACAGAGGAAGTCAGATGCTTGTTTTAACTCATGCTTGGCTGGGCACTGCCAGACAGCCATGATAGCATTGCCCATTACCAACCATAACTTTGCTTTCTGGGGAATGTATCAGGCTTCTCAATTATATATACAATTTTTAAAATTTATTTCACATACACTTTCCTGCAGGTCATTTCTCTCATGGTTACTGAGTTCATACGTTCAGGAAAAATGTCATAGGTATTTGCATCATAATAAATCCCTGCAGGTCATGGTGACACAATAAATCCCAGCATTTGGGAGGCTGAGGCAGGCGGATTGCTGTGGAGGCCTTCCTGGATCACAAAGTGAGTTCAAGGCTGACCTGAATTGCACAGCAAAATCCTTTGTCAAAAAGACAAAAAAGAATAAATATCCTATGACATTTGCCAGACTCATTCCCCTATTCAATACGCAAAAACTCTTACTGTGTACCTCCCATGAGACAGACAATAGATTTGTCTTAAAAGCTACAATGAATAAGACAGGTAAAATAAAACCATACAGGGCTTATATTCTGGAAGAAAAATTGATGATAAACAAATAAAATTGATATAGTGAGTATATATTATAGTCTATATGTAGAAGACAGGAATTATTTCAGGTAAAGTTTCTCTGAAGTTTGCTTAAAGATACTATTTAAACTGAAAAATATAAAAGCAATACAAGCTATTTGGATCAAGGGAATGCCTTCCAAACAGTGTTTGTCATTTATGTGATGTATGATCCAAGAAAAAGCTTAGTTTAAAGACTTAAAATAAAAAGACTAAGCGATATATAGGCCTTGGTGAAAGTGGAAACTATGCTACGTGAAGCTGAATAAACATTGGGGCCTGTCCCAAAGAGGACATGAGCTGAGAAGTTTAAGGCATAAAGTTTCACTTTCATTTTTAGGCACAGTTCAACTATTGGCAGATTGCAACAGGAAGCAACAAACTTTTTTATTATGAAGTTTATTGGTGCAGTTCAGACACACAGAATGATCATATTCGTCATAGGGAAATTGTATGAGGACATGATATATTTTAGTTCCTCTTCCTTTTTCCCATTCCTCTCCCATCCCTTCCACTTCTCTTCCACTCCTTATGTACAGTCTTGTTTCTATTTTGTCAGTTTTATCTCATTTTTCCCTTCCTTATTTTCTCTCTCCACCCTCTCTAATTCTTCCCTTTTATTGAAAAGTTTCTCCATATTTCACAATATCTATTATATATTTTGGTCATTATGACACTTTCAGTTGCTAACACTAGAGAGACAATGCAAAATGTACATATAAATATCCTATTTATTTCACTTAGGAACATGGTCTCAAGGTCCATCCCTTTACCTCTAAATATCTATATATTATCTTTTTTATGGCAGAGTAGTATTCCATTGTATAAAAAGCATTTTTCTAATCCATTCATTAATTTATGGGCATTTGGGTTATTTCAAATATTTAACTATTAAAAACTGTGTTGTTATAAAGATGGGTGTGAACATACTGCTGTGGTATGATGCTTTTAATTATTTTATGAATAGCTTGGTCAAAGGGTCAAAAGATTTTTGAGGAATCTCCATAATGATTTCCACAGTGGTTGCAACAGTGTAAACTCCTATCAATAGCTGGGAAGGGCTCCTTTTACCCCACCACCCCTCCAGCATTTATTATTGGTCTTATCTTTTACAACAACCACTGTTTGGAGTGAGAGGGAATATCAACATTGTTTTAATTTGCATCACTTGAATGATCAATCACCGAGCATTTTTTTCATGTATTTATTTTCCATTTCTGGTTCCTTATCTGGGAAGTGTGTATTCACCTCATGTGACTATTTTTGGATTGGGTCTTTAAATCTGAGAGAGGTATGATTTTTTTTCAATTCTTTATATGTCGTAGATACTAGTCTTTTATCTGAGAAAAAAATTAACTAATGTTTTCCACTCTGTGGGTTTTCTCTTCACTATGTTGGTGATTTATTTTTCTGTGAGAAGCTTTTTAATAAGATGAGGACCCAGTTGTTCATCATTTGGAGTATTTTCTTTTGAATCAGCATTTGTTTATGATTTTCAACAGTTTCCATACATCTATATCTTCAAAGTTTTGCCTATTCTTTCTTCCACCACATTTAGTGTTTCCGTTTCTATATTTAGATCTTTCGTCCATTTCTACTTGAGTTTAGTGAATGCTGAAAGACATGAGACTAGTTTTAATCTTCAGCATGTGAAAAGCCAGTTTTTTGAGCGTGATTTATTGAAGAGACTATCTTTCTTCTATTGAAAGTGTTTGGACACTTTGTCAAGGAAAAGATAGCTGAATGTGTTTGGAATTGCATCTGCATCTTCTAATTGGTTCCACTGACCCTCAGGTCTGTTTTTTTTCCAGTCTGTTTTTATCTGAGTAGCTCTGCAGCATAACTGCAAGTCAGGGATTGTGATATCCCTGACTTGATTTTTTATCCAGAATTGGTTTTGTTGTCTTAGGTTTCTTCTGGCTCCAAATAAATTTTAGGATTTTTTTCTCTACTGCTGTGGGGTATGCTAATGTCCTTTTGATTGGGATTGTATTTTTTCTGTATAAAAATTTAGGGAGTATGACCTTTTTTTACTACTGATTTTTCCTTCCCAAGATCAAAGTTATCTTTCCAAAATATGATATCCTCTTTGTTTCCTTTTTTAGATTACTGTAGTTTTCAATGTAGGAGAAATTTTACTTCCTTTGTTACATTGATTCTTAAGTATTTCATTTTCTCTGATGCTATTGTGAAAGGTGTCATTTCCCTAATTTCACAATGGATCCTGTGGAGATTCAGATCATCAGACTTACTTTGAGAACTTCTCTCTAATAAGATGGAAAATACAGAAGAAATGGACAGATCTGTAGGGACATATGAATACCCAAACTGAATCCAGAACAAATAAAAATTCCAAGTAGCCCAACATCAGGCAATGATGTTGAAAATGTAATAAAAAACTTACCAACAAAGAAAATGCAGATCCTAATGGATTCAGGGCTGAATTCTAGAAAAACTTTGGAGAAGATCTAATGCTACTACTCCTCACACTGTTTGATGAAAGTGAAAGGTAAGAAATTCTCCCAAATTCATTTCTGAAAGCAAGTAATTCCCTGACACCAAAACCAGAAAAGGATCCAATCATAAAAGAGAAACTACAGGCTAATATCCCTAATTGATACAGATGCAAAAATCCCTCAGTAAACCATGGGCAAAGAAAATGCAGCAGAAAATGAAAAATATTCTACACTGTGTCCCAGAAGAATTCTTGTGAGGGAGGCAAGGTTTGTTCAACATTTGAAAATCAATAAACATACTACAACACATTAACAGAACCAAGACCAAAATTACACAACTATCTTAATAGATGCCAAAAAAGTATTTGACAAAATCCAGCACCCACTCATATCAAAAACCCTACAGAAAATCGGAATGGATAGTATTTATCTGAGTCTGATAATAGCCATATATAATAAACCAACAGCTAACATCACGCTAAATGTTCACAAACTCAAAGCTTTTACTCCAAAACCTGGAACAAGATATGAATATCTTCTATTTGCATTCCTACTCAATATAGCTCTGGAAATATTAACCAAACCATTTAGACAAGAGAAAAAAACTAAAAAGAATTAACATAGGAAAAAAGGAATTAAATTATCATTATTCATAGATGGTATGATACCCTATATAGAAGATCCAAACAACTGGAAATAACAGATTTATGTTTAAATTTAAAGCAAATTAATTTTTGATACTAAGTTACAAATATATTAGAATACATTTTCCTTTGGAGTATCCTAAGCATAAAAAAATTGCAAATTTCAATTAAGGCAATACAGTGAATGTGCAGAGAACAGAACACCCCCAAGGTCTACTTTGGAAAGTTATTTGGTTAGATTTACTGATGGGTTGGATGTAGACATAAGAAAGAAAACATATTAATACTGACATCTTGATCACTGGGGTAAGGTTTAGGTTTGGTTGAGTAAAGTGATGATTTATCTTAAGAATTAGTGCTGGGGATATAGCTCAGTGGCACAGCAACTGACTTGTAAGCTTGAGGCTATGAGTTTGATTTCCAGTACCACACACACAAAAAAAGGAATTAATGAACTCACCTCACAAGGGAGTAGAAAAAAGGACTGAAGCACATGAAGGTACCGAGCAACTCAATTCTAAGAGTTAGAAAGCAGCGTAAGTACTATGTCTTCTTGATTCATCCAAGTATCCATGAGCAAGAATGTCTTGGCTTACCTGTTTAGATTAAGAACCCTTTCATTCAGCTGTTCAGCATTTGTTGTTGTTGGAATGTTACATACAACATCTTACATTTAAGGTCATATTTCTTTAAGAGATAAAAAGCACTTTTATTTTATGAAATCTTGGAGTCGTCTGAATTTTTCTGTTCACCATTTTCATTTTCCACTGAATAACTGCACCATGTTTAGTTTCCTTTGGCTAATGGAGGCAAAATTGAAATTTTAAAAGCTAGCACATAGAGGAAGAAGGTGTTCTTTCTCCAGGTATAAATACACAATCTAATTATATTTCACAATTTTTATTTGTCTCTGCCGAGGGCACACTTCTCAAAGATAATGTTGTATATAAATCTCTTTATAATTCAAGTGCTTGAAGTAAGGATATTCCAGTCAGATTAGTTACAGGAGCCAACCTTGTTAAGAGATCAATGTGTTATAACAGAGTTGGACTGAATAGGGAAGTTGTGCCTGGTTAAAAGCAAAAAAAATCTTCAGAGTCTTCTTTTAAAAAAAAATATTTTAAAGAAAATAGTACAGAAAAGGAACAATAGTAAAATACAGGGCTGGGGATATAGCTCAGTGGAATAAGCGCCTGCCTAGCAAGCGCAGGGTCCTGAGTTCAATCCCCAGTACCGCCAAAAAAAAAAAAAAAAAAAACCAATAGTAAAATACAAACAAAACAAAGCAAGGACATTAAAAATAATGTGGCAGTGGGCCCTGTGGCTACGCCGCTGTGGGCCCCATGTCTGCGCCGCTGTGGGCCCCACAGATGACCCACAGTGGGCCCTGCGGCTGCTCTGCAGTGGACCCCACAGCTGCTCCACTGTGGGCCCCACGGATGCTCCACTGTGGGCCCCGCAGATGATCCACTGTGGGCCCTGCAGCTGCCCCGCTGTGGGCCCCGCGGCTGCTCCTCTGCTGCCCCACAGTGGGCCTGGTAGCTGCTCTGCTGAGGGCCCCGCTCAGGGCACCTCATGGTCTGGACCCGCCCCCACCCATAGCACAATGACAGGGTGGAGCCAGGTGGTTCGCTGTGAGCATATGTGCTTTCCCACCTCCGACCATGGCAGTTTGTATACACCCATGTATGTTATAGTATAGTGTGAGGCAGCTATATCTCTTCCCAAGGCAAGAGTCCAAGGATATAGATAAACCCAGGAGTACAGTTATTATCACAGGGAAGATGACTGATTGAGTGGTAGGGCAACAGAGATGAGGGAGGAGAAAA